>OMLP01035406.1:0-17322 GCA_900302685.1 Spondyliosoma cantharus
GCCCGTTCCCCCGCCCGTGGCACAGACGCTCTGCCTGTGTGACACCAGGCGCTTTTTTGCGTCGACTTTAATATCAGACCACTTTTTTTTTACTTCGGCCACACTCCGACCTTCTGAGGCAACAGCATTTACGTTATCCGGCACATGCTGCCACTCTATGGCCTTTTTGGCATTGGTGACCCCAACACTGTATTCACCAAATAAAACGGCCTTTCTCTTCTCCATCTCCCCGACAAGAACTTCCACCTCACACTGGGTGAAATTGCGTTTCTTGGCCTTTCTCTCCGCTTTCGCCATGCTTTCAGTCATGAATGAATATTAATTAGGGGCGTTTCTCTGAATATTTCTGGGCAAATATGGGCGTGGTATGACCTGCACACAGGTGCACCACATTTAGAGTGGATTGTGATTTATAAAGGGAAATCGGCGTAGGACGTGCGTGCGCACTGTTTTATAAATCAGGATATTTTTGTGCGTACGCATTTTCTGTGTTTCGTGAATACGCCACCTTTTGAAGTCAATCCTACGCACAGTTTTATAAATGAGGCCCCTGGTGATTTGGACTGAAACACCAAGACTGTTTATGTAGAACAAAGATTTCGAGGGAGACGCAGCCGGTGAGCTCTCTGCATTTTTCTTGGACGTAACTGGGCGTTTGTTGTATTGTTGTAGTCCATTGTTTGCAAGTCACTGTTGGATGGATTTCCAGGAGATTGAGATGTTAATGGTCCCCAGAGGATGAATACTTGCAAGGACATTTTTATGCCTTGAGTAAGACGGATCAATGGATTGCCATGAATTGTATTACACATATTTACGTCCCCCTCAGGAGAAAGTGGAATAACTTTTGTGATCAAGCGCCATCATCAAGACAAAATTGAAGTTGGTTCAATACTTTGGTTTATGACAAAACACCTGGCTTTTCACATTGCATCAACTTCTAAAATAAAAGAAAGAAGAAAAGGAGAGCAAAGGTGTGATGAGATGCAACAGTGAGGGAACATGACAATATTCCCATCAGACTTTTTTTATAATTCATTTCCAATCAGCATTCAATACAAACACCCCCGAAGAAACTTATTGGAAAAACTGAACACTCTGGACTTGAGTTCCACACTCTGCAACTGGATATCGGACTTCCTCGCAAACTGACCCCAGACAGTTTGGATTGGCAGTCATACCTCCTCTACTTAATTTCCCAACACCAAAGCCGCCCAGGGCTGTGTGCTCAGCCCCCTCCCGCTGCACACCCATCACTGCATGACCACACATGGAGAAAGTATGCAGATGACACCACCATCATTGAGTGGTTCTTAATCAACAACCAACAATCTTGCAGAGTGGGATCGACAGAGAGCAATCTACCGCTCAGTGTCAGCAAAACCAAGGAGCTGCCTGATCATTTGAGTGAGCACCATTTGTGGACTACAAGCTTCATTATGCAACACTGTTGATACAAAATTATAAAATAAATGCATCTTGACTCTTGCTAACATGTTAAAATAATAGTTACATCTGTTAACACTACACCTGATTACCATCAGCATCTCACTGTTGTCCCTTTGTACTTGTTAGCATGCTGATGTTAGCAAGCACAGCTTCACATAGCTGCCAGCATCGCCGTAGACCTTCAGCCTTGTTGTGAGCTCTTGTCTTGTGAGTGACCGTTCATAAACTAGGCCAATCTAGTGGATGTTACAGTAACTGCAGTTTGTTGATCACCTCCAAGCCTAATTGTTTCAATACCACACTACATAATAATAGTGGATGGTACAGACTTAAAGATACCGTATTGAATGCTTTTTTTTTTCTTTTTTGTTTAAAAAAAGTTTTTTTGCAGCCATTTCCATTCCAACCCAAATTTAATGTGGGGCAACTGTGAGAAGTGTATCAGTTTCCTGCAGTGACACAATACGGTCATCAGCAGCACACTCAACTATTCTGTATTTTGGTGTCTACTGTCTGGGAAAAAAACAGTCAAAACATTAACTTTTGATCCCAGTATCACCCTGGGCTGTTCTCTTCCTTCTGTAACATTTTCAGAACAGAGCCTACAAACGCAAACTCTAAACCTATGTGCCACTCATCCCCAGAAATAAGCCACTGTACAAAGTAAACCAGTGATGAGGACAGGATAGGGGCTGAAAGATAAACATTCTTCATCTTCGATATGATGCAATAAAATTATAATTCAGACTCTAGACACACACACACACACACACAAATACAAACTGCTTTTGAAGTCAGCTCTGGAATCAACAACAAAATGCAGGCTGCCTGCCTGAAATCTCCGGTGTACAGACACAAACAACAAAACGCACAGTTGGACACAAATATTCCTTTTCACTTATTGATCTCGACGGTTAAAGGGACGTCTCCCCACAGACCCATTTTCTGGCTGGAGGAGTCAGAAATCATGAGCACTGTGGCGAAGCTACTACTGTTGCCCATGAAAAGGTTAATGCATATTTGTATCCTACATTTAAAGGCAGCGGCTTAGTCGGTGGTTAGGAGCTCGTGCGGTCACAGGGAAATCATACAGCGAGATGACCAAGTCAGAACCATAGTAATGTTTTCCAATGATGATAAAAATGAAAATAAATAAGTACAATAATCTGTCATTCCTACCGTTCTTGGATCCAACTGTGGCTTTGACCACTCAATAGTTTTATATTATGAGTACAAGTTTGTCATTTCGCATCATCTTGTGAACTGCAGCCGGGAACATACAAACAGTGAAGTAACACATCCTCTCCGTTAACACCCAGACCTTTTGAAAAAACACAAATGTTCTAATTACAGACACCGATAGAAGCGCCTGCTGCTTGCAGTGACCAGTCACCACCAGTCAGCCAACACCTATGGTGAGTCAGCCTGTAGTGGATCCTGTGTCGCGATCAAACAGACTTTATGATTGTAATGCATCGCTTTTTCACTTGTGATTTGAGCACGTGTGTATGTTGTGGCTGATTTTGTCTATTTTGGTTATCTTTTCTTATTATGATGATGAAATGGCCGTTACACAGTTTGTTGGTTTATATGTTGTTTTTTAGGTTTTTGGCACCACGTGGGGAAAGTAGGTCAGTCCAAAGAGGGACCATGAGGTTAAGTTTTGGTCAAAGCGTCACTATTTGACAAGTTGAAAACGAGACTCAAAGATCAACTTTCCTACAAATTGGACCTTTGAATGAACACCAAAACAATGATGGGTAACGTCAACGTTTGAGCTCATCTGGTAGGGTTGTGAGGGTGTGACAAAAGAATAGGTTGAGTAGAGGAAGGTAAAAAATATTTACATCAAATCGTCAAGTCGGGGTTAAGGTGACTGCTAGACCCTCTGGGGAGCCCTGATTAGTCAGCCTCTACAGTATATGCCTTTAAATGTTACATAACTGATTCCTTTCTGTTTTTATTATAGGTGTAGTAATAAAGCAATTTTCCTCTTAATCACCTTTGGAGAATATTTTGCCATGAATGCATCTTGACTTTTCGTAATATAATGAAACTGAGCCTGTCTGTGACGAGATGATTTTATATTCTCTGGTATTTGGTCATACTTTGTGGTGAAAGTAAACAGCCTTATTTTAAAAAACATGTCTTGAACGAGCTCTAGACTCCTGGGACATAAAGGCCTTGGTGTCAGACACATCTGCCAAAATGCAGACAAACTCGAAATGCCGTGAGACACGGTTGGTTTTCAGAGCTTGTGCCTGTCTGGACGCATGGACAAACACCTGATTGAGGACCCGTGACAACCAGAAAGGTTGTGCTCTGTGGAAAAAACAGTTTTTCTTCGCGGATATGTTCACAGAGCAGTGCCTCACACACACAGAAGGCAAAAGTCATTATGCTTAGTCACTGAAATATGCTGAAGCACATTTTCTCACTTTTAAGTGTAAATTAATATGATTTTAGTGCAATTAAACCGGCAAACGGAGGAGCGCAGCTTTAATTATTGAGCTTAATCAGCATTACTTTCCTTTTCAAAGTCACTAGTGAGAAGTGAATTTCGTATTGCTTTTTAATTTTCATTTATTTTGTGAAAGAGCCCAGCGTTCTCTCTTTACATTGTGTTTATGGTTTATATTTGTTGCTGCTACTGCGTGTCTAATATTTATTGAACAAAATGTCAAGTCGTTTCCAAAGCAGTCATATTAATTCCTGTGGTTAACACACAACTAGAAGCTTAAAGTGAGTTATTTTGGCTCGTTTCAGCATAAAATACAAAATGTTAAGATAAAATATGAAAATTACAGGCTTAAATTGATGGGGAGCAGCATTAAAGAGTTTCCTTTTTGTCTTCTAACTCCACAGAGGATGTTATGTTCTCACCAGTTTGTTTATCAGCACTTAACAACAGATTATCTTTAACACAAAACAGGCCAAGAAACAATTCATTAGATTCAGTGGAGTTCTGGGATTCTACCCACCCCTAGACAATAAATGTCTTTTAGCCACAGCAATTAAATTAACAGAGACAGAGGCTTGAATCCAAAACCTAAAAGAATATCTACACAATAACAGGAAGCCGGATAATTACTCTGGCTTGGCAGATGCCTTATCTACATTTACAAGAAAGATTGGAAAATTGGAAAGCTCCCAAAAACAAATCGTCAAAATGGCACGTTGCCTCAAATCTTCCATTTCCTTTTCCATTCAGGGTATAAAACAGACCTGAGATAATAATTACCTGGAGCCACAGACGTCTCAGTGGCAGACAATTACACATTATTCCTGCTTCTCTGACTTCCAGCGTTAAAAGATCATCTTCACAGCTACTAATTAGGCCGCCCCGGGTCACTAGTGGATGAATGTTGCACTATTTCCACTCAGACATTGCTTACCTTCCTTTTGGCCCTGAGCTGTCCATGATAGTTATCAGATGAGTCTCCTGGGATCTCCCCTCCCCACAGAGTCACGCCCACGATGGTGTAAGTGATGCCCATTACCACTAAGGGCAGAACGTAGACCAGGACTGTCACTATGATATGATACCTGGGAAGAAAAGGGAGAAAACGCTTAAGAGTATTTTTTACATTTAGAAAATATATATACACAGGTATAATTTCAGACACAGTGGATTTTATATACTAAGTCAACACTAACTGCTTCGATGTACTAATTGAGACCCTCAAAAAAAATGTAGTATTTCAACAACTCCCCCCAAAACACATTGTGTTTAGTTCAAGTGACAGAGCCTGAGGACCGTCGTAATTATAATGGGATGCAGAGAAGGAAGTCACGTGAAGGGGGAGGTCTGGGTGGACAGATGGGTCAACAAAACATCGAACTTTAGCACAGAAGGTAGGTAGGTAGGTATTGAATGATATTTTTTTTTACAAAATTTCACAAGTTGCTGTTTGATTAGTGTAAAACTTCTCATTCTGCTGCCTTGGCCAGGGCTCCTTTGTTAAAAAAAATAGGGTTCTATAATAGTCCTGCAAAAATAAAAGTTCAATAAAAATGAAAATAATTCCGGGTTGTTTTTTTTTTCCCGGGCTGTTAATATAATCAGTAATCAAGAGACTCATCAGTGATATGTTTTCATTCTCTGCAACTTTTATACTTCCTCTCCACAATAGTTTGGAGACTACAGAGAGAGGAGGCTGCATCAGGGCCATAGGAGCCCTGTTTAATGGTCCAGTGTGTGAGATTTAGAGGGATTTACGAGGACCGATCGAGGACTGCTTGCTCTTTGTGTTGTACCAGGCGAGAGTAAATTAATGTTTGTGGTAGAACTTGTTTTCTGTTGCCAAATTGCTTGCATCTCTTGTGTGGAGTTAGAAGCAAACAGAATCAATAGCTCACAGTAAGGCTTGAATAAAAAGTTGAGTTTCAAAATAAATCTTTGGATTAAAACAACAGCCCAGGTATTGGCATGCCTGACCTGCCTGCGGCCATATTGCCCTCCTTATTCATGGAAGTGACAACAAGTCGACCTCTGGGATTGACAAACAACCAGGGAATAGAGTTGGTGTACTTGATGCATGAAATGCATGGATCAAACCAACAAGGCATAACGTCCATGTTAAGTAATGGACTTCATAGGTGTTGGAAGGTGGATTTTATTTTACCTTGGAGCTCAGCTCCTTGTTCTCCCTGTTTCCTGTCATTGTACTATAAGCTAAGCTGACCCCCTCCTGGCTGTGTTTCAACAGACAAAAGAGTGATATTAATCTTCTCATTTAGCTCTCAGAGAGATCACAAATAATGGGGTACATCAAAACGTCAGACAACTCCTTTACTAAAGAGAGATTGATGTATGTGATCATATGTGAAATTGCTCAAATGAAGGTTTCTGTGCAGCATAATACTGAGTGTGCATGCCACTGTCAACGAAAACGTGAAGGGATGTCGTCCATCTCAGGCAACGTGCTCCCAGGTTTGGCTTCTTCTAACATTAGTTTCTACCCTTTCTTTGAAAAAACAGTAAAATAATTAATGGATAATGGCTAAACAGGTTTGTAAGTTATATATTGCCTGGTATCAAAGCAGGAATATTTCTCACATGAATGGGTCGTCAGCCATGCGGGGCCAGGCCACGTAGCAGAGGGTCCTGCGGGGCAGAGTTTTGGTAGTAGAGAAGTAGCAGAGAGGGAAGGCCAGAACCACAGCCAGACTCCAGATACAGACAATGACTCCTGTGGTGGCCTTCGCCGACAGACGAGGCTTCAGGGGATGGATGATGGCCATGTACCTGCAGTTCAGAGGTCAGCAGGTTAAGAAAAGACATGATTGACTTTAAAGCCTCTATCACATGCATTCAATAATCTATCGATTCATAGGTTTAATCTTTAATTATCCGGGAAGTGCCTGACATACATTTTAGATAAAAGACAGACCTGGCATTACATGTATTTAACGACTCAAGGCACTATTTTAGGCTTTTGACTCCTTTAAATTGAGTAATATCTAATCTTCTATTTGTTGTTTCACCTTGTTGGATTGTTTAATTGATTTTCATTTACCTGAAGAGGTAAAGGTAAGCAATATTTTACCAGAAAAAGAAAAAGAAAATAGAGAAATATCTGAAACAGACATAATTATAAAGTTTCACCCCTCAGATTTCTCTCAGAAAAATCATGGATGATTCGGAGTTCAGATTTGGACATTTTCTAGATTAATATTTTGTCTGCGTGGCAGCCTGTAAAAGTTCAATTATGCTTTGGTGTCTGGCTTTCATGGAAACCGACGCAATATTCATTCCAAAAACACAGATGAGATTTAGTTTGAGCCACACAATGAAACACTCAGACCTGACGGGGAGATTATCAGCTGAGCATGAAACTCACTCAGGATGCTACATGACTTTCAATTGCTGGTAACTCAGACAAGGAGCTGCTAATTAAATCTTAATAGGATGGTAAAGAATGAGCCTTGTCCTGTCACCTCAGTGACTGGAGGTCTCTGAGGGACAACAACAAAGACGCCCCACCTATTCACTAGTAATTGCTTGACATTTCTTCTGAGTCTCTCACTGGGCCGTTTGTGTGTCAGTGTCTGAATAGCTTGTTAGATGTCCAATCAAGTATATGCCACAGCGGCCTACAGTTATTTGGGGTCCAACATCCTCGCACAGCGGTGGCTGATCTAATAGACTTGTAACCACTGAACAATAATCACAATGCAATGCCAGGAGTCCTTGAATAAGATAAATAGGATTACACATCAAAGCACATCCAAAGAGGCGTCAGCATTAACTGGGCATGATCGCAGAGACATTACAGTGGCAGATTAATAAATATTTTTTTCCGTCAGACCTGGGAGTGTGTCATGGCTTACACCGCATGAAAGCTTTCAGACAATGTATTGTTTGGAAACAATGTCATCCTGAAGTGACAACACCAAATTAGCAATCAATTTATCATCACCTGGTGTTTAAATAGCAGAGATTACTCCTGGATGAGACGTCCAGCGCGAGCAGCCAAGCATTGTGCACACAGCTAAATGTCGATGTGTTGATTTAAATGTCCGCAGAGGAGAGGAGTGTGTTTAATGTTTCAGCCCCCCAGCACTGCACAGCGGCAAAATACTTAAAGTTTCTTAACAATAAGAAACATTAAATTTTGAGTAGCTACTTGGGAACAAAAGAGGGACTGCTCCTAAAGCATTAGTTAATCCATTTATATAGAGTAGCTAATGATTAATTAATGATTAGTTAATTAGGAATCGGCTGAAGGATGAATCAGGAACAAAACAAAACAAAAAATAGCTGCTAACCCTAGCTGCACTGCTAACTGAGCTAACTAGCCCGCTAGATCTAGCAGCAGTTAGCAGTTACTCTTGTGATATGCCACTGAGCCCTCTTTCATCGTAACATTGTGATTTAAAAGGCAAACCCACCAGAGAGCGAACAAAAATAGTTCCTGCTCTTAAATTTGCTGAAGTTGGGAAAGAAAAACAAAAAGACATTTGCTACTTTCTTATTAATAAATCATCATCAATCATAAAGATTGATTGATTATTAAACTAGCTCAGTCAGATGAACATAAGACAAGTGTTTATTTTCTATGGGTTGCTGTGACATTGTTATTCCATTTTCTTAGCTTTGCTTCCTCAGTATAGCCAGTCAGCTAACACTGGTTCAACTTCTGAGGCTGAACACAACTAAATTACGGACATGTGGTGCTCAGGTGAAGACCTTTTAAAACCCGGCACAAGGATCTATGTCTGTGGCGACTGGGGACAGTTTTCTCGGCTGGGTGAGATAGGCGGGTCACAGTGACAGTAGATAACAGTGGAGACTACAATAGTGTGGTGACAAGCACTTAAGACCTTACGGTGACTCTTAGATGACACACTGCCTCATATTTAGAAAGACTGAACCCCACAACGATGTCATTATCCGTCACAATGTTTCACTGTTTACATTGTCATATATGAATATGGTAGACGTCATCCAACCCTAGTAGGAGTTACTCATTAACTAATACTTAACTAGCAGTTAGTTCCTCATTCGTTCCAACTTTTGTGTCCTTTATTGTGAAGTGGTACCTTTTTTATTAACAACTTTGGACGTTCCTGCTGTCACCACGATTCAATGGAAGTGAATTTTTGCAGAGGATAGCTGGAAATATCTTTCTTTAAGAAATCCAACAAAACCATCTCTTTCACAGAACAATGAATGTGCAGGTTCCAGCGGATACTCGGCAGACACCACTATCATCAGTTTTCACAGAGATGACTTCCTCTCCTGAGAGTAATTCCAATGACAACTGTTCACAGCAAGAGTCTCAGGAAAGACTCTTCGCTGTTGTTGAATTTCTTTTTAGAAGTCATTTGTCAATGCTGTGTAAATAAAACTCCATTAACCTTCAGTGTATCGACACTGGAGGCAGAAATCTCGAGTTTATAATGAACTGACCCTTTATGGAATACTGCACTTACTAACTACTTTATCATGTAACAATAATACAGCTGTATCCTATAAATCTGCAGCCTTAACACAAGAAAAAAGGTGTGAGAAATGGCATCATAAAAAGCTTCAAGGCTTCTCTAGTTGCCGTTCACACAACAACCTGCGTTTATGTTGCTGCAGTGCCTTAGGAAACACGCTCAGCAGCACAGAGAGTCAGCAGGAAGGACAAATTCACAGATGATCACGAACTGTGGCCTCATGCCATTTCAAGACATCAGAGCGGAGACAGCACCATACTGAGGTTACGGGAAGCATGACCGCAGGTTACATCTACATCATGTAGGTCAAGCCGATGTTCTCTTTCTCAGTGCACGGTTGACAGAATCAAAACGGACACCGCGGACCAAAAATACAAACACATGGAAGTAGCTGTAGAGGAGCCAAAATGAACACGGCCTCGGGAAATGCATTGTTCCCTTTTGTGTGGCAAGGAGAAGCACTGGAGGAGGAAAACACCTCACACACTATCACAACACTCTGTGACACTCTGGCTGTGTACACACACTGGCTGCTTGCAGCTTCTTCATGCTTTTTGTTTCCATTATTTCCAGCCTGTGGCTTTTTCCCTCGTCCGTCTAATCCCTTTATTCAAACATTATGACGTCTGATGGTCCACTGATCAGTATCAAAGCCGGCTGATAGCGATGGCTACATATTACTGGAAACCACGGGGGCAGGAAGAGAGAAAGGGATGGAAGAAGAAAGAAGGGGGGAAAAGAGGTATGAAAGAGCAAAGACGATAAACAATATGAGTGGAAGTGACACAGAAAACAAGGCGAGGGAGATGTTTTTTCTCAGTCACTGCAGTGCTCAGACTCTTTGCAAAGTAACAACTCCAGTCTATGAATCACGGGCTGTGACACATAGCAAATAAACGCGTGGAACAGGCCCATGGTGTGTGAGATGGCTGTCACCCTGCTGGGCAACAGCCGTCCCTGTGTCAAAATGCAAATCACAAAGGAGCAATCACCAACCCTATATGCTCAAATAGGCAGGGAGCAGAAACCTACATAAAAAGCCTTCAGTGGAATTTTGAATCAAAATTCGTCCTATGCAGATGGGGGGGCGGCACAATCTGGTACATCAGATTACTTAAATTGCACAAGCCTTTTTCAAGCAGATTGTCTTCAAACAAGAGAAAAAAGACCCCCCTCTGATTTGGCGTTTTTTTCTTTTTTTTTTCTTTAGGCACAATATTCAATTTTCCGCCACTGCTGGTGGAATAATCAGAAAGGAGATGTCCAAAAAAATCATGCGTGAAGCTCTTGAGATGAAAGTGTTTCTGGTGCAAGGATCTCCTTTTTTCTTTTCTTTTTGGTACATGCTGCATAGCGTGAAATATTCATGTTCTGTGTATGTGCTCGATGTGTCACTGCCCCTCTGATGATTAAGGTGTGTAAATGTAGTGTTATGAATCAATGCTCTGTTACTTGTACACTGCTCTTCCTCATCACACACCCCAACACACTCAACAATCTATAGAAATCGTGAATAAATCTCGATTATGACCCCTTTTATAAAAATTTAAAAACACTAAATTTTACGCGCACATGGAGCTGGTCAGCTATAGAGAAAGGAGGATTTAGCACTTCGTTATATACCCATGTTCCAGCATTTGCATAAGCCCACCTGTCCACAGCTATCGCAGTCATGGAGTAGATGCTCGCAAACACGGATGTGACCGGGAAGAAGTTGTGGAATTTGCAGTACGCTTTCCCGAAGTACCACTCCCCGTGTGTGGCGTAGACAAAGTTTATCAAAGTGTTGAACGCTGCCATCGACGCGTCGGAAAACGCCAAGTTTAGGAGAAAGTAGTTCGTCACCGTCCTCATGCGTTTGTGGGCAAGAATGATCCATATCACGATGAGGTTTCCGAACACCGCCACCGCCAGCACGAAGCTGTAGGCTACGGACCAGAGAGCGACGCGCCACGGCGGCTGCACAAACTGGTTGGTGAGGTTCCCCGTTATGTTGGATCCGTTATGTGGAGCCGCCATCCTCCTCTCCTTTCCCTCACAGTCAAGTGTTCTGGTTTGTTTCAGGAATCTGATCTAACTGCTGGAAACTAGAGCAGAGGGACAGGGATTTGCATACACCATAGCGTGCGACTTGAACGCATCACCATCCCTGAAAAAGATCCCCAAACCACTCCGCACTTTCAAAGAAATACTAATGAACACGCGATGAAATTGTACACGAAAGTATCCTCCAGTGCCTGTTGAATGTGAGCGCACAGCCTCTCCTCCTCCTCCTCCTCCTCCTCCTACATCAGCAGCAGCAGCAACAGGCACGGCACCGTGCGCACTCAGTGACGCGCAAAATGGCACAAATGGTGAAAGAGATCGATTGATACTGCTGGCCGCTGTTTTAAACTCACGCATAACGGATGGAACCACGCTCTCGCTCCCTCACCCACACACACATTGTGCTTCTTTATCTGGCGTGACCCCCTCACGACTATCTCGTGTCAGCAGCATTTCAAATGAGCCACAAACAGGATATTGAAATGTTGCAGCAACATGAAGCGTCTTTTCAACCCCTAGCTGCGGTGTCAAATAGACTTCATACACTTCCCCGCCGCCTCCTTATGTTCAGTTTTCCATCCCTGTCACATTTGGTCGGGCTAATCATTCAGCCGCTTTCTTAATGGTCCTGTTATTACGGCCCTAAATCATCCCCACTGCGCGTCACGGTGAATGAAAGTGTGCAGTGCTGCATCACAGTGAAAGTCTGCGACTCTCCCCTTTTCTGTCACATCAACATTCACAACTAACAGCATCAAGTCGCCTCCAGACATCCAACTGTTCAGTCGGATAAACCTCCTTCATCTGCTTCCATCGCCTTCGGTGCTATAGTAACCTCCGCACGGGTGCATTTACATGTCTTCAGCAGCTGATCAAATCCAATCAGTCCACCAAAGCTATTTGGCAACTGCGTTTCTCAGTGTGCAGTGACAGCAGCCCACAGTCATCCAGCTTTCTGAAACACATTCCCAGCTATAATTTGATTTTAGTCTATAGGAAGGCTCCAGTTCTATAAGTGGATTTCCCCTTGGTTTGCATTATAAGATAACAAAAAAAAAAAAAGTTGGAATAATTTTGCATTTGAATTCAATAGAGGAGTTATGGGATGTTTTCACTTTACTGCAAGACTTTACACTGCAGAGGAACACAGGGACTTCAGTCTATTGTATGGATCACTTGTGATGCAGGATGCAGGAGCTAAACACAGCAAGGCCATACTGCTGTTCCATTTCATACTACCTGAAATTCATCTTAAGTTTACAAAGTGTTTACGGAGAATTGGGAGCAGAAAAAGGTAAAGTTTTGTATAAAGGCGCTCAAAGTTGGACACAAAGTACTCTTATGCGTTATGCGAGTCTGTGTGTTTACCGGAGTGGTTCTGTATCACTTCTGCCAGCAAGCCAATGCTTACAACTGCAAAGGCAACATGTGTACATGCGACCATAAAGTGGCTATAACTTTTTTAACATGTACCTGTCATATACTTAGAGTTTTGCATGGAGTTTGTACAAAATACAAGTCTGCTGCCTCAGTCAAGGAACCAGTCAAGACATCCTCTAGCTGCGCACTGAAGGCTATTTGGCTGCTGAGACATCCAACATGGGGCAGCTGTCTTGATCCTTGTTCTCTCAGGTTTTATAATTTCTCTCAGTAGCTGCTTGGTGACACATGACAGAGTAGTGTTTGTATTCTTTCCTTGTCTGACCTTATTTAATGCAGATGTTATACCTTTGCAAGCACACTAAATGTAGGATGTAGTAGGATAGAGAAAATATGATATGGTTGTCATTTCGATGTTAGTTTTGGCTTTGGCGTTACAACCATCCCACCCCTGTCGGCTATCGTTTAGCTAACTGTTGCATTATGGTGGTTTGAAATTGAAATATATGAAATGCCAATATTCTACCTCACATTTTATTTCGTTAAAATGTGAGGCTACCCTCTAAGTTGCATAATTAACTTCTTTGGCATAAGTATTAATCAAAACATAGAATTTCTTAGCTGAACATAGGGAGAGCTGTGTGATGCAGGAATAAAATCTAAATTGCTCCTGATTAAAAAAAAAAATCACTGAGTCATATCAAAAAGTTAAAACGACTGATGTTGCAGTTACTCACAGCAGAGGGTTGTATGTGTGAAGCCCGTCCTACATTTCTCAAACAAGTTTTTTATGCTGCTTTTCATTCCTGCATTTTCATGCTTATTGAAATTCATCAACACTGTCAATTTGGGATGTGGTCCCTGAGGATATGTAAATACCGTCAGAAGTATCATGATGGAGACTCAATTTGATAAAAACGCAGTTTGTGTATGAAAGGAGAGCAAACATATTCAGTGATTCATGGATTCAGGAATATGCATATGAATATTGATATACGGTAGAGGTCAGTCTTAGGAATTGGAATCAGTTTCAGTTGGACAGGCAGCATTTATTATCGTTACTATTTTCTCCAGAGTTAGATGGTGCATTCAGTAAGAGGGAAAAACACAATTAGAAAAAAACAGCAGCTACAGTGTGCACATCGCATTGAGGCGACTACTGACAGAAGGCATCGACCTCATCTCCGTGGCTTTGTCTTGAGTCTTTGATCACTGATAAAAACCCTGAGGGGCTTTCCAGTTGTCTGCTGCGGGATCAGAGCAACCTTTATTAAAGATCAGTGGAAAATCTTACCTTGTAACCGAAAGGAGGCAAATGGCCACACGTGATACATGCAGGAGTGAACCAGTTGGCAGTTAGATCCATGTAAAGGACAACCAAGTTTGCAGAATTACTGACCCCTGGCACGCGATTTCTTTAAGAACTGCAGGGTTATGAGACTATATAATCGTGTTTCAGTCCGTCAAGTATTTTATGGGTCCTTAATTTTTCTATATCCAAAGCCTTTTTATTTCCCTTCAGTGGATGTGCAGACCCACAGTGTAGCTCAATATGATAAATGAGGAGCAGTGAAAATGTAGTTCAATATTCAGAAGTGTCCCGATACACTAACATCCCGCCCTCTGAGGTTTACTGTGGATTCATATTCAAGATCACACACACACACCGTGCAAAAAACAAGGGAAAATGTGTTGTTGCGAATGTTTGTGATTGATGGACTGTTGCTGACAACATAACAGACAAAACAAGACCTACTGGCAGGAAGGTTTACATTAATATTCTTTCCATTTTTCTGCAAAATGAGAATGCTCTGAATATCATATTGTTTCACCTTATAATGATCAAAACATCCTTCAGTGATGTCAGTAATAAAAGGCTTAGAACAAAGGAATAAATTAAAACATGACGAACAGAAGACACTGGCGGGAAACTTGGGATGAGAGAAGGCGACACACAAAGGACCCTCACCAGGATTTAACAGTACATGCATCTCAACACACAAGGCTAACAGCTCCAAAATGAGTATTATAATTACATTTGCTTGAAACAAAAACATATCCGGGTCCCCATTAGCCACATTGTGTACATGTTATCAAAGAAGAATATGATTTATAGTTATTGCTGTCAAAGAGCACAGCGACCACACTAAAACATCCGGGCTAAAGAAGATGATTTGCATGTGCTGCATGTTTTCACAGTCCGGTCTTGACCCCTGTCTGTTCTGACTTAGTGCTGCTGCCTAATGAGGAGCTGTGTGTGCATTGTTATCGTTACATACTGGGAGTTGAGGTTGGATTTTTTCCCGTTGGGTAATTAAATTCTTTGACATAAAATGTCCCTTTTGCACATCTCTCAATGCATGTTTCTTGTGAAAGTGTGTGGAAGACAGTTATGTAGCTTCGGCCATGGCGTTGTCATCAGTTCGTTTCACAGCTGCCTCTGATGCGTCAGAGCTCCTCTCAGGGCTCGGGGCTATTTACTTTGATCAATTAAAAATGTAACCACATATACAGCGTATATCAAGAGTTGTTACCAGCTGCTACTGTTACGGTTTGAGGTTGCAGTGGAGGACCCAAATGCAGAGCAGACTCAGGAGGCAGGATAACGGGGAAACAAAAAGCAAGCTTTATTAAACAAAAGCTGAATGCAACAAAAAACAAGGAGCCTGACATGGAAATTAATCCAGGAACCAAAAAACAAAGTAGCAAAACAAAAAACAGTAGAACAAAGTTCCAACAAAAAAGATAAAGTACAAATCAAACTGCCACAAAGAATCAAAATCCAAAAACATACCAAACGGGAGACGGACTGGACTGGACTGGAGGTACACAAGGTAAAATCAAGAC
Organism: Spondyliosoma cantharus; assembly: GCA_900302685.1. Classification (NCBI taxonomy): domain Eukaryota; kingdom Metazoa; phylum Chordata; class Actinopteri; order Spariformes; family Sparidae; genus Spondyliosoma; species Spondyliosoma cantharus. Next base: position 15,670 of record OMLP01035406.1, read on the forward strand.
ATAAGACAAGAGACACAACACCAAGACATAGAATACAAGAAGCATGACAGCGACAGCATAGCTGTTTTTACCTCTGTCTGTCCGTCTGTGTGTGTGGGTGTGTTTGTCATCATGGCAAAGCGTGTTCCTGGAGGCACCTATTGTTTGCAGGTGTTTATATTTCTGTCTGAGAGATTTTGTCAGCCATTAGCGCAAGATACCGTCATGAATCTTTACAGATGTGTAGCTGATCAAAATGAAGACTGAGTTTGAAGATGGCAGTGGTCCAAGGACAGGCACTGAATGTAGTGGGGTAGGAAGTAGGCAAGAGTCAATTGCGTTCAGCCAATCAAATTTGTGTTTGATCTGATCTGAAGTCGACAACTCGCGTCAGACAGATACACACACAGAGATGAGAGACGAGACAAAGACAACAGTGGACAGCGACAACAGAGCTTTTAATGGTGGAGACTCTTAGATATTCTTCTCACATCACATGTTTGGTGCTCGTTAAAAGTGACATTGAAAAAATGGTAAAAATAGTAAAAAATAAAAAATCATGGCACTGAATCATTACGCAAGTTAGTAATAACACCTGGCTTGTTTGGGGTTGTTGTTTGGGTGCATCCGGGAACAGCGATCGCACTCCGATGCAAAAAAAAATAAACATTGCTAGATCTAAAAAAAAAAAAAAAAAATGCTGGTCTTGGTGCAGGAGGTGTGAAAGCAGGCGGACCAATCACAGGACTTATAGCTCGAAACCTGTTAAAATGACTTTGCTTGTATTCTACTCCATGTTAGGTCGTGAAATACCAATTAAAAGTGTGTGACAGCAATCCCACAGTGATAAGCCTTGAATCATTACTGTACAAGATGCCTCCTTTTCTCCCATCGTTACCTGTTGGTCTTTATTTATAACAAGTGGCCAAGTTGCAGTCTACACAAATACTAGTCACAATAGTACTAATCACTTTTGTCTTTGTAAGTTATTTGTAGACATAACTGCAAGCAACAGGACACTCTTAGACATTGAGCTTTGCTTGAGGAAGTTTTAAGAAATATTCGAATCCCACTATTCTTAAGTTTTGCCCTGGCTTTGTACTGCTTCTCCCAACTGATTAAAACGTATTTATTTACTAAATTATGTCTTGGGGGTAAATAAATCACAAGTTCATTCATATCAAGCAGACGAAACCATTTTTAAATATAAACAAACATAGATATAACATCCATTTTTAGATATTTTTAAATATAAACCTGATTTGCATATGGAATGTTCAGCTGCTTCAGACATGCCACGGGGCTTTGATCTAAAAGTATCCATTAGAATTTTGATTGAATTTAACATAATGTAAAACTTGAATCATATTCTGAATATCAGTTTGTTCATAGCAGCAGTTCGATAGTATAGTTATTTGTTACTGAAGAAGACATTTATCCAGAAATAATTTGCCGACTAGGATTTCGAACACTTGCATCGCAGAATACAGAAATAATGGTAAGTTACAGAATTCACACTGCGAAATAACTATTTACTAAAGCTTAATTAACCATACATTCATGGGTGGGGGGCAGGCTTCACATTCTTCACATTTTAGATTCACGTCTAAAAAGAAATGATTGAAATGGTGGAACAAATAATGTTTGACAAATATATTTCTGACTCCACATTCC
>OMLP01035410.1:4499-17923 GCA_900302685.1 Spondyliosoma cantharus
GAGTCCATTAGCTCAGTTGTTATAGCTCGCGTCCCGTGTACAGAGACTCTGTCCTCGCTGAACCACCCCCGGGGTTCCAGTCCCTGCCTGGGGCCCTTTGCTGCATGTCTGATCCTGATTCCTGTCATCTGTCAAGATGCCGATCAGTAAAAAACAGAAGTGATACCACAGAAATAATAAACAACTGCTGGGACATGTCACTATAACGTCAACGCCAATTCTGTGGTTGTGGGACTGTTTGTTTTTCTGTGGTGGAATAGTTGTTGATAGACGACTAAATCAGATCATCTGTTTTCCCCCTTTGTATTTCAACTGAAAGAACTTCACTCATTCAAGGAAGTTTTAAGAAATTAAATAAAAGATGTTTTTCTGTTTATTACAGCGATCATGTAGAATAATGTGAGTTAATTTATTCATATTCATTTATTTATTCTGTTAGTTGTTTCAACAGGTTCATTCAGCAAGTATCAGGGCAACTGAAACTCAAGTATTCATTCAACAGAAACTCTGTGGTCATGGAAACTTCTTTAAACATTTTTGGAAACTTTTCTTTTTTTATCCTACCAAACAGTTTCTCCAGACGCCAAGACAGATTCATACAAATCATCCTTTTATAAGGTTTTCATATTCTCTTACAGGACTGGGTCTCCTCCAGAATTCATGGCTGTTATCAGACAATCAATCCTCCGTCACTGTGTGTATTCTGATACACATGCACATTTACAATGTTATCACATTCCTGTTATTGAATCAATAGATTGTTGAGTTGGTGAACACAATGCTCTCAGGGTTCTGCCAACTAGTCATGCAGGACGTTTAACAATAATTTAGGTGGTTATCATGACGTGAAAACCAGTTTTACAGCTATGACACGATTTAAAGCAAATTACTAAAATATTAAAAGTTTAACTAGATTAAAAATGACAGTAAATTGAATGTTTGCACAAAAGCAAGCGGTGTGACAGCTACATGATTCACTGGAAAGGCCATAACTCAGTGGTTACCATATTAAGATCTCTGCTCTTCCTCCTCTGCAGGCTGAGGATCATCATCATGAACTTCAGGATACTCTGTAACGTCTACAGGACTGCTGAAGCCGGCAGAGCCAGAAGACTGACAACGGAGAACAAGGAGAGGAGAGAGAGGAGGAAGTAGAAAAACACAGACTTTGACCAGTAGTGCAGGTTCCACATATTCCCTGAGTGAAGTGGGATCGTAATATCGAATACAATCTATAGTTATACATATAAATAATGCTTTGTATTACTATAAAAAAGTCACATCTAGTGAGAATCAGGCGCAGCGTTGTGGATGGTCCTATCAGGCCCGGCTCTGGAAGTCTGGACCAATCAACACCCACCATTTTATTCAGCTTGATTCAGCTCGATAAACAAAAGTATTAATTAAGTAATTAATTGCATTTTGTGTACATAAGTTGACCCAACCAATGGGGAAGGACAAGGTAATAACTCATTCTCCGATTGGACAGAACCTAAAGCACTCTGACTTTGATTAAAGGTCCTCCTCGGCTCAGAAACATTATATAAAAGGACAAAAACAAACATGTTGACAAGGAAAGAGGAAAAAGCGTGAATAGACATGGTGAACATAAGAATAAACAACCAAATCACCACCATCGTTCGTCCCTGAAGGAGATGTTTAGCCTACAAATAATTTTAAGTGTCCTGCAGCCGTAGAGAGTGGAGTCTGTGAAAAGGAGTCCACACAATAAGGAGAGGAGGACTGAGGACTGCTCCTCCTCGACTCAGGGAAGAAGTCTTTGGTATTCTGCTCGATCTCTTTCGGTGTCTCTCTGCTTTCAGTGTCTCCCAGTCCATCCATCTGTTGTCCTCCAGTCCCAAACCCTAAACTCAGCGCCAACTGAATGATGCTCCCGCTGCCTGACAGACAGATGGAAGGACGTCAATGAGCCAGAAGATTTAACGTTGAACATTTAGATTTAGATTTAACATTTAGATTTATCATATAGATTTAACATTTAGATTTAGATTTAACATTTAGATTTAACATTGACATTATATTTTTACAAGAGAAGTAAATATCACAAAGTAAATCTGGTCAAAAGTAATATTTTAAAATTGACATATGTTTTTACATCTTTACAATCGTGCCCCATATGATTCAGCGTGCCAATATCTACTGTACCTTCATGCATACTGCAGTCTGATATCAAGTTGTTCTTTATCTTCATGTCATCGCTCTCAGGAGCAGGATTTACCGTTTGGCTCGTTTACCACAGATCTTCACAAACATTCATTTATTCAAGTTCCTCGCCTTAATTTTTGATTTGCTTTGATGGAGGACAGAAGATGAAACAAAGTTATTCACTGGAAGAAATCATCTTCCCTTTTGTTGGATGAACAGGAAGAAAAATTAATAAATGTAATCGCACAGACGCACTCTCCTCCCCGCCTACTTCGGACCATCTAACACATGAACTCAGTGAAAGTCATCATTTATTGAGTCAGATAAGGAAAGAGAGCAGATACACTGGGAGTCAGTCAGAGTCGAGTCTGCTGAGGGAGATTAACTCCACATACAGTATCTGCTGCTCAACAGTGGTGGTTTGTGTCTCAATGCCAGGAGGATTTACAGTAAATCTAATGGTTCAACATTTACAACTATTTGAGAACACAGAGATGCTGTACATCAAAGCAGCTCAGAGTTTTTCTGATCATTACCTCTGTAGAAACTGGACGTCTGAAGCCGAGTTGTGATTGTTTTTATCACAGTGTGAATATAATGTTAAATCAAATCAATGTTAAATTATCTAAATAATTAAGAGCCTTCCCTTCTGTGACACAGCAATCCATAAAAAGGTTCTCTTCTGTTTGGACAACGTGTCCAAAGGAGCAGCTGGAGAGAGTTTAGTGTTTCTTAAAGTTCAGTCGAGCTTGGAGCCTCAGGTGAGAGTCGAGTCTGAATCTGCAGCTGCAGACTTCAGTCGATGAGGAGCAGACAGCAGGTCAATAGAATTCATTATCAAGTTTACTGAAGCAAACATGTTCAACATGGCCGGAGAATACAGCCGAGCGTGGTCTTAAATGATAGAGACGGTCCATGTTGATTGGATGGAAACACGAGTCGGAAATGTTGTCAGTTTCAGGGCCGACAGATGAAGCCAGTCCACATATTTACTTCTACTTCGGATTCTTAATTACATTTAATATCAGATATTTTATAGTTGTTGTTCCCTGATCCTGCCTGGATCCCTAATAACTTCATCCAATGACAGCTTGCCGTGCATTTGGGTCTCTGCTCTCAATGTGACGAGTAAAACTACAGAAATGTTTAAGAAACATAAAAAATTACCTGAAAATGACTGAACAGAAGACTTAAATAGAAACTAAATAAACAAGAATGCAGGTGGAGAAACGCCAGAAACACAGGAAGAGGAAAGAGCTAATGAAGGAGATTCAGCACAGGTGTGGTGGGGAAGTACTCAGGTAGAAGGGGCGGGGCTAATTAAACAAGTCTAAGACAGGTGTGGAGGGAGAATTAGACGAATGAGGAGCACAGGAAAACGGAAGACTGGAAAAAGAGCAAAAGACCTTGGGTACCTTTTACAAAACTGTCTGTTTGGAGCCCTGATTCAAATTATTTTAAAGTACTTGTGTTGAGATCCAGAGGGTTTAATCAAGTGAGAAATAACAATAGTGTGTTTTCGAGCATACAAACAGCAGAGCCCCGACTGTAACGATCGCTTCCTTTTGTCCTTTAATGCAACGTGGACCAGATGGAATTACTGTCCTGTGCTCCATTTTCCCACCTAACTGGTGATTTAAGGACGCTGGGTGAAACATTTCTGTGAAGAGTTATTCTGCAAACACACACTGTCTGCAGAGCCTCGGAGATTAACACACACCCTCGCACACACATATGCTGAATCACCCTCGGAGTCTCTTCACACAAACATAAAAGTGGGAATCATCTTAGACATTACAGCAGCTCGGTGCAGCGGGCAGCAAGGCAGGCAGGTGTTGATAACACTGCAGCGGCTTACCGCCTCGTTCTTCCTCTCCTGCTAACACCCTTCCTCTCTGACAAACCTTCCTCTCCTCTTCTACCCCTTTTGTTTTTCTGTTTTTACTCAGACTCGTCTCATGCAATTTCACAACATGTGCACTGTGTCTTAAACTGCAGATATCAGAGAGCCTCCCTGGAGGAAAAGGATTATGTGGAGAAAATATGACTACAAACAGAAGGTAGTTTGGAGTGTGAAGCTCAGCTCAAACCACAACAACCAGAAAGAGAGAAATCCTCGAGCAGCTGGCGGTGCTGCCATGCAATGGTAAACATTCAAGCCCTTGAGCTAATGTTAGCTAGCATACTGCTGTGTTAACCGTGTCTCTCCACTTATCCAGACTCGTTTCACCTTCTGCTTTTTGTTTTTTTCCATTGCACTATGCTAATCTCCATTCTGTTTGCGTCTGCTTCCCCACGAGATCCTGTGACAGAGATCACAAGTGAGCCTAGTGAGCCTCACCCCTCCAGAGTTGAGCATTATAGGACCCAGTTTCACTCAAATTGGGGATAAAGTAATAAAATAGTTTTTCGTACATAACATAAAGTTGTGTTTTTGTACCGTAATCTGTGAAACCCGACCCCCAGAAACATCTGCTTTAACAGCATCATCTGGTTATTTGATAGCTATCAAGAAAAAAATCTCTAAATGTAAACATTTTCTAGGAAATTACAAACTAGAATAACATTAAAGACACGTACAAAACAGACTATTTTGCCATTGTTTGCAAAATAAAGAGATGAAGAATAAAACATATGTAATAAAAACACTTGATAATTGATTTAGACTTCACAGGAACCTAACTGCTTTCACTAATATTGTTATTGCATTTTCTGTTGGCATTATCCCTAAACAACATATCTGTGGTTAATACAGAACAAGAACATTCAGTGTTAGGCTCCATTTCTCTGAACCCTGCGAGGAACCACAGGATACTTCTCACCCTCTCTGTCTCTGACTCTCTGCCTCCCTCTAGCTCCTCTCACTTCTTTCTACTCCCTCCCTCCATCTCTCCCTCATTCCCATTCAACCCACAGAGCTCTGTTTAGTCGCCTCCTCTCTTTCTATATTCTGCCCATTTTCTGCCTCAGTGGCTCCTCACAAACACAGACAGTATTGGCGTGTACAGACGACTGCAATGTAACAACAGCTCTCATCGCGGACATGCAGCATTAGTCACAGAGGCCTGAATACATACTGAGATGTTAAGACACTGCTTTAAAGAAAGGGCCTCTGTCTGAGTAGGATGGAAATGGCTCCTGATTGAGTTCTACAGAAGTTCTGCTGGAATCACAGCACAGTCACGTGTTTTATATCTTCTTCATGCTAATGTTCATTATAAAAGGAGGACGTGATGGGTAAAGAGTTCCCAGAGCTGTACGGCCTTTAAACAAACCATCATCCACACTAGATTAAATGTCTGCAGGCAGCTGAGGCTACGGGCTTCATGAATATTAACGTTCGTACACAATGGTTCCTGGTTCATGTTCCTCGCCATGTTCTGCCCACAGAGCTACGATGTTCACGATGTTATGAAAGAGACTTCAAATCAACATTGTTCGTGGTGCACAGGGAACGATCTACTGCTGAACGTCAGCAACACCAAGGAGCTGACACATAACCTCGTCTGCATCAGTGGAGCTGAGGTGAGGTCAAGACTTCATCGTCTGAATCAGATGTAGCAGGACTCAAGGACTCCATCAGTCTGCACACAGAAGCTTTGAAGTGTTTCCTCACAAGTTGGACTGCACTGATCTGTATGTCCATCAAATGAGACAGCAAGAGGACAAGAAAAACATGTGCGACATGCACCTATTGAAATATAAGTTTTAAAAGCTATTATCATTAAAAACTGTTGCTGTTTCACGTCAATATAGACGTATTTTCCCAGCGGGGGGTGGATGTGACCGGAGGGCTGTCAGACTGATGAAAAGAGCCACTGCTATTCATTTGCTACATGCAGATACAGGCATGTTAACGGAGGCGTGTTGATCAGCGCTTCATAAAGTGTAATTGCACAAGATGAGATGTGGAGGATGCCTGAGGGAAAACTGGAGGTGATTAATAGCAGCGATTACAGCGACCAACCCTGCTGGCAACAACTCATCAGATACAGACAAAGCATCTCCACTGAACGTTTCACAGGTTGTTCACACGATCGCCAAGGAAATATCATTATTCACTCTTTTCACAGTGAAACTCTGTTCTACCCAGAGAAGGCCTGTACTGATCAACAAAGCATTGATCATGAACTGTTTTGTTGGTTTGAGACACAGTAACAAGGTGTTTTTCAGAACGACACCTCGTTCAGGTGGAGACAGATAATAAGCCAAAAACTATAAACTTGTTTGCAGCCATTTTACTAACATCAGTCTGTCTGTCTCCCGCTTTGGTCCTGAAATACCCGAAATAACAACTATCTAACAACTATTCGATGGATTGCTACGAAATGTGGTACGGACATTCATAATCCCCAGAGGATGAATCCTTATCTTTTTTTGATTGGCCCCTGATTTTTCTACTAGCTCTACCAGGAGGGTCACACTTTTAAAACTAGTGGCATTCCCATCAGCATTAGCTGTTTCCTATGTTAAGCCTTTAGGATGCTACATGGTAGGCCTATACGTCATTGTTAGCATGCTGATGTTAGCAATTAGCCAGAGAGGGAATGTCGCTAAGTACATTTTCTCAAGTAGCTACCACACTTAAGTACAATTTTCAGGTACTTTTACTTCACTTGTTCTGCAACATTACAGTAAACTTCAATTCCGCATCATTCTTGAGGTAAACATTGTACTTTTTACTCCACTACATTTATCCAAAAAACACTTTGATCATTCAAGCAGTGTGTGATGTCGAGGCAAAGCCCGTTAGCTCGATATATCGCCGTCCTCTGCAGCACAACAAGCAGAATGAAGGATGGGATCTGGACGTGTTTCGGCAACAAAATTTAAGTAGAAACAAAGACATTTTAAATGAGAGCTTGATGATTCTTGCGTTTGAAACACAGTGGGATACAGGGCAAACACGGTCAAAGGGTTCTGAAGACACGGATCACAGCTGGATCTCTTAATCCCAAACACCTCATGAGGAAGAACTCAAGGAAGGGTTGGAAAGAGAGCAGAGGGGAGGAGAGAGAGGCAGCAGGAGCTTTGTAGTTTTCAAACCAAACATCATTTACAGTGTGCTGTGTTTCCCAAATGAGTACTCACACACACACACACAAACACACACACACACATGCACACACACTCATACACATACTATATATTTATATATATATAAACAGCATACTTAAGTGAGGCTTCAGCGTCCAAGAAATCTGGCAGGCAGAGCGGAGAAAGTGAGCTGGTGCAATGGGGGCCAACCCAGTGCAACAGCCCACCAGGAGAGGAGCGACGCAGCAGTAAACACACGGTGCTTCGTGAGCCGTGCAGGATCTCGTGCTCCCCAGAGGAGGAACCCATAGTTATTATAGTTATTTTCTGAGGATGAATTGAGGAGTCTCACAGCCTGCTGTCTAGTGGCATGGACATAAAACCAAATATACTTTGCCGTATTGGTTATTAATTTTACAAAGACACAAATAGATCCATGTAGCACCTTGTAGCTGCTTTAATCATTATAATTATAATGATTAAAACATTATGTCACTTTTTACCCTGAAGTTAAAGCTTGACAGTCATGTTGAGGATCACAACGTTATACACATGTTTAACACGCAACAATAAGACGTTTAGTTTGTAGTCAGCACCTTCATCACGTCTGACAAACTGTTACACACCTGGATTTGTATTTACGACAGCGGCGTTGCACTCTCAAACTGCGGAGGGCGCCATATTGACTTGCACTAAGAAATCGCCAGGGTTTGGACTCTAATCTAAAAGAAAAGCGGACAGAGATGAAGTGTTTGTTACCACATCGATCATGTTTTAATACTCTTACATCTCGAATGTGGTGAAGACTTGAAGCAGCAAAAGAAGAAAGAAAATGAACAATATAGCTTAAACTTCTAATGAAGCGACAGGAAGCTTCCGGTGGACACTGAGCCCTGACCACAGAACTCAGTCCGTCTCCCACTGGACTGTTAATGACGACAGAACAAAGTCAGAACTGTATTAAAAAGTCTCATCTCTCTGCTGCGGTGACATTTATGATTCCCCTCAGAGAGTCGGTCTGGTTTAAAGCTGAGCTGGTTTGCTCTTATCACTCTGTGAGAGTCAAACATGTCACATTCCTTTTGTAAATATGATGCCTGAAGAGTTAAGACATCACCAGATTTCTCCACTTACATCTTATATCACAAGACTTTAGAAATCCTTCTCACCCTCCCTCCCTGCCTCTCTCCCCATCCCTTCCTCTCTCACCCACATTCCTCCTCTCAAACACAAACCGGACTTTAAAAAGAAGAAAAGAAAGTGAATCCTCCCCCTCGGCTGTGAGCTTCTGCCTTTTAAGCCGCGGCTGTTTTGTAAAGCGAGTGTGACTGAGCCGTCCCAGAAGTGGACGGCAGCGACAAAACACGAACAGACTGAGAAGAATGGGAAGAAGAGGAAGAAGGAAAAAGATCGAGAAATACTTTGAAAGAGGGAGGAAGCGTGCAGTTGGAGTCCCTCTCTGGCATCCCTCGGAGCGAGGTCGCCTCCTATTGGTCGGGTTTGTTTATGTGCCAGGCCAGTTTTTTGGGCTTTGTGTTGTCTGGTTGCCGCGGCGACGAAGGCTCAGACCCAGTGTGTGTGTGTGTGTGTGTGTGTGTGTGTGTGTGTGTGTGTGTCTGTAAGTCATACTGAATTAATGCATTTGCCTGGAAGTGTGTGTGGTAAATATGCAGCGCCTGACAGCACAAGTCTGTGTACACGTGTGTGTGTGTGCGTGCGTGCGTGCATGGGTGCGTGTGTGTTTGTCCTGGAGGTTGTGATGTGTTTTTTTGAAGGATGAAAGACGGAACAGGACTGAAGAGACTTCAGAGTCGGGTCACTGCTCCGCCTCTATGAAAACACACGTGAAGACTGAATGAAGTGTTTTTATTTAATCAGTTTTAATTAACTGCAGCCACAGTTACCTTCTTACCTTCTGGTTCTCCTGTGATTTAAATTCTGTCCAAAGCAACATCCTTGTATTCCAAAATCCGTTTCTCCTTGCGAGGTTGTGCTTGTCGTCTTTCTTTCGGTGTGAAATTAGACTTTGGTCTGTAAAAAGAGTCCAAAATTAACAAATACAGCAAAGAAAATTAATTAGAGCCATCAGAAAAGCAACTTTGCAGCCTGCAATGGCTGGTACCGGGTCGTGGCCCAGTTCCAGTACTGTTCCAGTTCTAGGAGTGTTACCTGATTGCGTCAGTGTGTGTTAATGTTTCCAGTTCGGACTCTGAGACTCCTTCAGAGTTGAAGAAGTGGATCAATGAGAACCAAAGTACTTTTTCATCATCCTGCACATCCGATCCAAACTCCCCGACCTCCCCCGGCTCCTCGCCCACCGGTCTCCCTGCTGCTCCATCTGATCGGGCCTGACAACAGCGTTCACTATTCATTAGGACGAGTTCACCAGGAACCTGGACCCACTGTAAGCCTCAGGCACAGGTGGGATGGAAAGACACACACACACACACACACACACACACACACACACACACACAGTAAATTAGTCTTATAAGGTTCAGGTGAGGTGAGTTTTGTTAGCAGAGAGGAAGCTCTTACAAAGAAAAACTCAAAATTACTGATATTATTCTCTTTCATGAATCAAATATACAAGATTTCTTTAACATAGAATTATATACTTATGATTATATAGTGCTCCATTATATTTAAAAGTCATTTCACTGTTTTTAAATGTGTAAATATATTTAAGTAAACATTAAAAAGCAAAATATAAACATGATCTCATGTAAAATAAAAATCAACTGTATTGTTCTGAGGCAGAGTGAATATGAGCCTTGTTTTCACTGTGCAGGCACGCTGTGTTCACACTTGGGGAAGCGGTCCAGTTGAAACCAGTCTGAACCACTGAGTGTTTGACTTTGGGTCAGGCTCAAGGGCACCTCAGTGCCGGTCACATGGTACAGTCTGTGTCGCGGTGCCGGTCAGGGGATCGATGCAGTCACTCTCAAGCCCACTTCTTCCACCTTTAACCTGCAATAACTGAGTTTTTTTGCTCTTTTGGAGGCAGCTGAAGCACAACACTGAAATATCATGTTTTTAATCTTGTTAGCAAACATGACTTGTTTTACACATCCCGAGCAACATCAGCATGAATATGGAATCATGTTTATACGTTAATTATTCACTCTGGTATCATCTCCACCAGTTCCTGGGAGAAGCACTGTCACTTCAGCTGCTAAATGTCAAACAGCTAGTAGCTAACTTCATCTGTTAGCCACTTGGTGCTAAGCAGACGTAGTTTCTGAAGTTTCTTTTTGTTGAAAGCTGCAGCAGCCAAAAGCAGTGAGGCTGATGGACGGTTAAGTTATGATGTAGCCTGTCGGTTTAGCATTGCCCTCATGTAACACTGTCAGAATCACAGATATCATCATCTCTCTTCCAATCGTTCCTCTTCCTCATCAAAACCTGGCGCCTACATTACCCACAATACAACTTGACACAGAGAATCAGGTGTGTTATGCTAGTAGCTGCTAGCGTGCAGCAGAGATGAGGAGCAGGCTACAGAAGTCTGCTCAACTTTTCTCTCCATCTCAACAGGAATGTGTATTTATTCATTTTTTTTTTTCATTTTCAAACTTGCAGTCTTCAAAACGCGACCGACTTACTCAAGCTCAAGGGATTCAGCGCGGCTCCCTCTGGAGACACAGAAGGCTCAATCACTGCTTTCATATATTCAGCTATATTCAAGGAGCTGTCCCTTGTGTCAGCTGACACGTCTCAAAGGCTGCACACTTAATACAGTCTGTCATTGAAGGTATTCACAGCACTGGACTTGTAAATATATGTAAAATAAAAGTTCAATCCCTGCTTTCTCTCACTTCATCAAGTACGATTCTGCAGGTCGAGCATCTGTTTACTTCACATTTCACACTGTTCTTCTGGTCAACACAGCTGGAAAATGTCCCGATGCCTTGTCAAAAATATCCAATAGTTATTTGTCATGAACACGGTGGGAAAATGTCCTGAGGTCTTTATAGATACCAAGCAGAAGAATCAAAATATAATATTTAACAGCTACAACGATGGCAAGGAAACTGTCCCACTGTCTTGTTGAAGACATCCAGTGGTTTCACGTTTACAAAGATCTCAAACATGATCTCAACTTAACGTAAGTCAGCGTTGACTTTTGGTTTCACGTGGGACCATCCACTCATTCCCACCTTCTCCACATCACCTGACATTTTCTTCTCTGTGACACTCGCATATAAAACAACATAAAGAGCTAAATATACGTTGTGATGTGTGACATGACTTAAGACACTTTATGAGCCTATCAGAAGTTGTGAAAGAGAAACGACGGTGTGATAATGAAGCTTACACAAACAAACGGTGTGTCGACGTGTCGTGTTCTGAAGCTGAAGGCCAAGAAAAAAAAAAAGTCGTCTGGAGGATCAGAGCGAGCAACACCGGTGGAGCTGCGCTGTACTGACTGACAGGTGAGTGTAGCTGCAGGGCTGACACACACACACACACACACACTGAAGGATACACTATTAAACACACACACAAACTTGCATGCGCTAACCCTAACCCATTGAAATAATAATGACACCACTGGAACACAAAAACCTCACCTCTGCACCACCGCTGCCCTCAGACAGCCAATCATCTATCAGCTAAAACATTTACACACACACACACACACACACACACACACACACACACACACACACACACACACACACACACACACACAGCAGTAACTGTGTTTATTTTCAAGGATAATTCCACTTTTATGTTTCTAGCTTGTCCATCGTTCCCATTCATAAGAAAATTACCGCGTCTTGTCTGAATACATACTCTATCAATTATTTCTAAAAACAAAAATCCTTGAACAAGCAAACGTTCCACAAGTGTTGCCGTCTTCATTTTAAGAAAATGAATGAATGTTAGGATTCAGCAGCACACTGTGGGATTAGAACAGAGGCTTCTGCTGTGTGCACACTCCTGCATTGTTCGATTGCAAATATACTTCTCATTACTTGCAGAGATGAGTGTGCACACAGCTCACAAAATGTTGCAGAATTTACAGATATTGTAGAAAATTCAACAAACCCACAACACTGTCTGACACCAGATATGTTAATGTGTGTCAGTAATTGCCACTGCATTTGCAATTTAAGCTAAAAAGGAACAGAAAACATCTCAAACAGTTACTTTTAATGAAGAAAAAAAAAACAATCTGCCAGCGTTTAAAAACCCAGAGCTCATTAAAAAACACTCAGCAAAACACAGAATCCACTCTGGACCCTCAGCACACATGAACAAAACCCTCACAGTGTAAAGAAACAAACACAAGGCTCAGACCTGCAGTGGAGCTACGGTTCAGACCTGCCCGAGGTGATGTACAGGTGATGTTCTGCTGGACCTTCAACCTTTGATCAAACCTGCAGGACGACAACAACATCTCTCCGTCATCCTGAACGGTTTGGATCGTCCTCATCGGTCTGAAATGAAATCACAGAGGTCACCGACAGTCTGAGTGCTGGATTAGAAATCTACCCACACGTACCTGTACCTCACCACCTCACCTTTACAAGCCTGACCCCAGTGTTACGTTGTCCTCTGAGCCTCTTTTAACAATTGCACTCTCTTATGTTCAGGTCAGATCATCTGCCTGCGTTTCAATATCGACTAAATCACTGTCACATCCAACATTAAGGACCTTCAAGTAGACAGCTGGTCGATGATTTGCGTTGAGACAAACGACTAAAGCTGCCTTTTCTTCATGAGTCTGGGTCGAGACCCTGAGGAGGACGAGTTTGTGATGACGTCTTTACGACTTTGGTTGAGAACTTTACATATTTAAATGTTAAAGCTTTGTGTGAACACAGCTCAGATACAGTCAAAGTGTTTAAGATAAGAACTCAGTGGAGTCCAAGTGAAATACTTTTTTTGAGTTTTTAAGTTTGTTTCTTTTTGGCGATCAACTTCTGATTTTATTACTGACCGGACTCTTAACGCTCGATCATCACAGTCATGATTGTTCTCGTCCAGCACTTTCAGATTTTGCGTCGTGTAATGATAATTGCAGCCTGTAGGGGGGCTTCAGTCTTCTTCAGAGCGATCGTTATCAGAAGAATCATTTTGTCTTTTTCAATCAGCTGCTTTTTTAATTCAGCCGCAGAGTTCACAAAGGAAAACTCATAATGTGCCGATTTTATCTACATTTGTGTCTTTGTCTGCAGTTCTCTCTCTAAACTCGTATTTATTAAGTTTCT
>OMLP01035413.1:0-15328 GCA_900302685.1 Spondyliosoma cantharus
CCCGACAACACAACACGTCATTAGGCTCCAGTTCCATCATGAGATCCCGAAACGATACCATCCTTGCATATAAATCTTGCTATCTTGTCGGTGACGGCATTTTTACGAGCTGCTGGCAAGGGGCCTGCTGAAGCTGAGTGTGCCGAGTGCAGTCAGACGAGGTTGTACACTCACCTGCTAACGTTAGCTTACGAAGTTGTAAGCTAGGTGAGTCCGCAGATTTGTTGTCCTTGTAGAGTAAGACAGCTGCTTTGTACAAAGTCAGACAGCTTTATCTTTGTTAGCTACTTTTCCATCTACGGTGTAGAACCCAAAATACTTCCATACACTACTTCTCAGATGCTTTGGTGTCGTGATTGTCCGCTCAGGACGGCTTTGCTCGCTAGTGTCCTCCATTTTCGGAGCAAACAACATAATATTACTAGCTGAATTGATAGGTCAAGGGTCAGTAGGGCGTGCAATAGGTCAAGCTGATAGTGAAGTTTTTAGAGCGCCTTCTGCAGGAATATTTGTCTACGACATCCATTAATTCCTGATAATGGACACCTCGTTGGACATTATCCTTTACATAAATTATCACAGCCTGAACGTAAGCGACAGCCTTGAAGGCCAGTACCATCATCTTGAATCGGATGCGAGCTACTATAGGAAACCAGTGGAGGTCACAGAGGAGGGGGGTCACAATTTGGGTGGATTGAAACTGACGTGCGCTGCAGTGTTCTGGATACGCTGCAATGGTTTTGTCGCAGAGGCTGGGAGTCTAGCCAAGAGCGAGTTTCAGTAGTCCAGGCAGGAGATGACCTGCGCTTGGACCAGGAGTTACAGTTGAGGTAAATAAAGGCCCAGGTAACTATTTGAGGAAATACAATATACAGTTATACCAGTCTTTGACAACCTGAGTCTTATTGGCCTTCATTTGTTACAATAACAGTGTAGTTGTCATGTCAATGGCTGATATGTGGGAATGCTCAAGCATAGCTGCAAAGAAGTTGGACAGCTCAAGAAGTATGAGTAGTCAGACTACCTGGCAACTAGTTTCATAAAAATTCAAACAACCACGTAAGATGTTCGGACTGTTGAGCTGATTATAAATATGATATGGACGTGATGACTGATGGGTCAGTTGGTTTTGATAATTAGCGGTTTAATTTGTAGATTGTGTGTGGAGATCTAGGCCTTGAGAAATATGCAAAACCATTGAGCTAAATTTGGAACTTCTGTATGATGTGGTAGGTACGTTTTTTTTTTTAATGTGGGAAGAATCTGAGATCTGTGAGACCAGTCTAAATGATGTATGTCATCTAATTTCCCCATGAGGAAATACTCTGGGGATATACAGACCTGGACTCTAACCAGTCTCATTTGCTGTAGCAGCAGTTCTCTCAACAATCCTCCCTCTGTGTTTGTAGGGGAAAAGTCATGCAATCAAATTCTTATTCCTGAAGCTCAAACCAGATGGTGGAAGCTCAAATCTTTAAGATCTGAAGTTTTTTTCCCCTTCTCTGTTTCTCCCTCCTCCTGCTTGGTGTGTCTCCTGTGTTTTATTGCTCTTGTTCTCTCTTTCTCTCGACTCGCTCTCCTGTTGTCCTGTCCTCCCCCTCTCTCCATCTGGTTGTTGGTGGTGTATGGTGTCAGGAAACCAGGGAAATTGACCTGGAGCCCAGAGTCAAGGCCTATCTAAAAGCAACAGGGCTATTTTCTCAGCTGCATGCAGAGACGGGGAGAAGGTGTTGAAATGGGAAGAGGGGGAACACGGAGGAGAAGAAGGGGAATTGGAGAGATGGTAGATCTGGTATGAAAAAGAGGCCCTGCTTTTCACTAAATTGTTTCAAGAACATTTCAGTGCATGTTTTAGGTTTAGGTTTTATTTGTTCCACACACATATCACATGGATACGGTGCAAGGAGGGGAAAGAAACCCACTTGAGTTTATACAGAGTTCCACTCCAGCATAAAAGGCATGCAGACAAACAAATTAGATCACAGCAAAAGGGCAACAAAACATTATTATGAGGAGCAAGGTTAGCCGAATGAAGGTAAATTAAAGTTAGAATGTTGGAAGGAAAAAAGAGGAACAGAGAGAAAAAAAAAATAAAATCCTCCCTCTGTGTTTGTAGGGGAAAAGTCATGTTCAATGTCTGAGCTTGGTTTATGGAGACTTGGTTGAAGTCTCTCTGCAAGTGTCAATGCACATTTGAAAGCGTCTTAAAAATGCAAAGAAATGTATTGGATATAGTTACAGAAAGCTCAGATAAGCCAAAGTTTGTATGGTTCCAGATGAATCAGGGAAGTATTACTAAGTAAGATCTGTAGATTTCTTTGTTTGATATATTATACCCTTAGTATTTTTAGAAAAACTGCTGCTGCTGCTGTTGTTAGTTGATGGGGGCATACTCAGTACTGAAACCATCATTTACATGCTGTGCCACTGGCTTGATATACATTTGCAAATAAAACCCAGGTCTGAAATCTCTGGGTAAATATTGAACCTGCATAATGTAATTTGATCTAGCACTTGCACCTCTTCTTCTTAGACGCAAGTCAGTTAAATCTGAACGCACAGAAACACATACAGCTGGAATCACCATGAATTCCATTTTCAAGTGACAGCAGTGTCCTAGATGTTCATTGTTAATACACGTCTAACTTCATAATCCATCTAATCATTGTTTTAGATGTTTCTTCAGTATCAAAAGCTGAGGCTGTGATGGTTTTTTACATCCAGTACAAAAGTGCCAGCACAGCGTGACTTTCCATGAGCAGATTGACCAGCATGTAAAGAAATATCATCTTTAACAAGGCTCAGATGTAGCCTGCTGTTCCCTGACTCTGCTCCATGAGTGTCTGAATTTAACCACTACTTATGATACTCATACTCTTACGCCAACATAGTATCGTTTTCCCAACAAAATTACCCGATCTACACAGGTTTTTTTAAACCTAAGTCAACCAGCCAAAACCCCATATCCCCATATGTTGTACGTCACTGACATCATGTTTCATGTAATGAATGCACTGGAAAAAGTTGTAACAGAAGAGAAAACGACAATAGAACCATTGTGAGAGAAGTGTCTGTAAAACGGTGGATACATTATTTTGAGCGGCACAACCCCCATGAAATGATTTGTTTCACTGTCAGAATTTGAGCCAGTTGGTCCATTAACATTTGGAAAATCTACAAGAGCTACATGATAAAATTATTTTATCCCCATTAAAGTTAGCCAGGAGCTAAACCACCTAAACCAGGAGGCATCACTTTGTGCTGTGGAATTTAGCGTGTTCATCCGGGTCTTATGTTTACATCAAAGCCGAGCCGACTTGATAAAACCCGGGTCTACTGCAGAGTGAATTGAGCCAGTTGTAAATGCAGAGTTTACACATTCCCTTTTCACACAGATTTTTGCGGGTTTAAGTGAGGTTTTTGACCAGTGGAAAAAGGGTATTAGTGTGCTACTGAAGGTTGTATTAGTGGTGGTTGTGTTCCTACATCATGAGCCAATTTAGCTAGCTAGAATGACAGAATGTGCAAGAAGTTGTTCCAAATTCTGCACACAAGGTATAGTGAGGGTTAGGAAAAAGGTTGGTTAAAGTATTGCACATTGAATATATGCAAAACTTAAGTTCTGTTCATTTAAATTTAAAAAATAACTCGATCAAAATTACATTTAATATACAAATCGAATGTACAGATTATGCACTTACAAGGGTGTGGAGAGAAAAGATAAAACGCTGTCAGCACCAGATAGTGATACTAGGGTAAGGGTCTTCTACAGGTGGTCTGCATTGTGTTTGGCAGTGTTATAAGTGTCACTAACTAATGTACAGTAGGTCGCCCTCAGTGTTGTAATCTGTCAGAATTAAGACAGCTTTCAGATTTGTGTGCCATTGCTAAAAAAAATTCAGTCAATAACAGAGAATATTTAATTAATGTGAACTCTGTGATGGAGTGAATTCAGGCACAGCATGTGACAGAATTAGAGAACTAAGACTCTATTTACCCCAAATGTAAATGAAAAGATAGCAAACTCCAGGCCTTCAAATTATAGTGTTGGAGAGGAAAGATTTGTATGTAGTTGTTTGACACTACTGCACCACTACGCTACCAACAAACTTAGCAATATGGACATTAATAGATACTATCCTGAAACTTACGTTTCTACGAGAACATATCAGCAACCCCCACCAGGCTTCTGTTCTTGTGTGCTTGGGCAGTAGAGGGTCTGGGTTGTTGTGCAACCAGTTTCTCCACTCTAAACATGCGTGCATGCACACACACACACACACACACACATTCCAGTGTAAGAGAGCAAAGGACTTTCATTTCCAAACTTTAATTTTGGGGGACAGATGTTGCAACAGTATTTTTGTCAACCCGTATGCAAATAAAGCACAGAAATTATAGAGTGTGACAAAGATATGAAGACGTGGAGAGAGAGGGAGAGTATGGAAGCTTAGGCAGCCTGGCTGTTTCTATGGCAACAGCAGGAAAATAAACTGCTGTGGTTGTTGGCAGCTAGCCTGCTGCTGAGAAGACCAGTGTGTCTGTACAGAAGACTATATACAGTGTGGCTGTGTGTGTATGTAGGTTGCTGTTATTGTGAAATCCTCCACATTTCCATCCTTTACCTTCAGCAGACGGAGTCCATGCTCCTGCCTCAGTTTTATTTTGGGTTAGGGTTACCAAAGTCATTCATTCATTCATTCATTCATTCTAGCCGCCGTTGCAAAAAGGGCAAGCAAATGAGTCAAGATAAGGGTGTCAATGCTTCCTCACGTAGCGTGCTGCAGCGTTCTGGATACGTTCCAATGGCTTAGTTGGGAGTCCAGCCGAGAGTGAGTTGCAGTAGTCCAGGCGGGAGATGACCAGCGCTTGGACCAGGAGTTGCGTTTCGTCCTTTGTGAGGAAAGACCGGATTCTCCGGATGTTGTCTTCATATCCCAGAATGTGTTTGGCCTTGATGTGGTGGAAGAGATTGCTAGCAATGGAAGTTGCACTGGTCTTTTTTACCAACTCCTCCACCTCCTCCTGCTCCTTCTCTTCACTATGTCCTACACTTTTAGCCATTGCGTTGTTACAAAACAAAACTGCGCAAGCTTTCACTTTTTCCAGACTATTTGCTGTGTTTACACATAAAGATGAGAGCATTTCGCCTCAGAGTACTCGTGTGAGTGTGACCACGTGGTTATTTGCCACAAACCAGTGTTGGGGAAGTTACTTTTAAAAAGTAGTGAATGCTCATTACTCGTTGCTTCTTAAAAAAGTAATCCCTTACTTTACTTAGCCTTTATGCAAAGTAACTTTTTACGTTACTCGTTACTTTTACATTACTTTTATGGTGCTCGACTTTGGGCAGAACTCCATCTCATTTCCTAAATGTGTCTACATAAAGTTCTACTATGGAGGACATAACAGGGATTTCTTTTGTGCTCTTTATTATGAAAAATGCCACAAACAGAGCACTTGACAAGAAAACAACAAGTTACCGTTGGTTGTGGAGCTCCGCCTCTTGCCATGATGACTGAATGCTCTCTGCATGCTATTGCTAGTACCAGCCTCAGTGTCATGTCCTGTGATATTTGTGGGTTATTATGGTGCTTGGTGCTCCTAGCCCTCCGCACCTCTACAGCAGCTACTCTCTCCGTGCTCACCGGCTTACCGGCGCACCACGCTACCAGCCACCGTGCGCTACAGCTCCAGCCCCCCACCTCCACGTCTCCAGACGGGGACTCCGCCCGGAGCTCGCAACTCCCTCACGATCTGTTTCCTCGAGTAATCAATAAATCGCTCCTTCAACTTCTCCAAGCACAACACTCAGTGTGGGATGACAGCCCGCGACTATTGCGCAAACGTGCAGCTGAGGCAGTGTCACTGGCAAATCTGTCCCTCGGAAAAGTAACGTTGTGCCCAACTGAAAAAGGAACTGCGTTTCGTTGCCATATTTTCAGTAGTAACGCGTTACACTAGTTTTTACCCGAAAAAAGTAGTTACGTTACTGTAACACGTTACACCCAACACTGCCACAAACTGACCAAATACTTGACTGCGCATTCACTGAGTCCTGAGTCGCAAGCAACGACTGCCACATTCACTATATACTCGAGATTCTGGAGGAACTGCTCAAGTCCTGAAGCTTTGGGCTCATTGGCTCCAGTAGCCATCTGCGGTTAACCTTAACAGGGTCACTTGTTAATCCAAAACACTGTGTGTCTGTCCCTTGCTCCGGCCTGTTTGTCCAATTTACCTCACATAAAGTCATATTATTTGTCCGTTATCTGCATTAAGAATTCTTCAAAAAGTATCAACACCATAAATACAGCCGAGAGATTAAGTTTAGTGACTGGAATTAGCTGAGGTGCTTAGCTGAGCAGACAGCTTGTGGGTACCTTAAAGCAGCCACGCCCCCTGAATATAATTTAACCTCATATAAAAATTCAACCCTTGTACATTTGTCATGAAGGCATTACTTGGGCATAGAAGCCACAAATGTTTTTTTCTTTGTTTTTTTTTTTACCAAACTGTAAACATGTTTATTTCTGCTGTAAAGTTGGGCCTTTTAACATGGGCTCATATGGAGATTGGTGATTTGAGGAACTGCAGATTTTGGGACTTCCGCAGTGGCTTCAGCTCTCAGAATGGGAGTTTGGCATTTGGTATTGTTATTGTATCGGTGGAAAATCAATATATAAATTATGAATGGGTGAAATAGACGGAAATGTGAGTGTTGGGCCAGTGAGTATATGAAAAAGTAAAAATAAAAAATCTGTTATGACCACACAATAGTACCGTGTGATTGGTAAAATTGTCCACAATGGACTGAAACGAAAGGATAGCTCAAAGTAGTATTTTGTTGGATCGCCCATCTCTAGACTCTGCTGTATTTATTTTGACCCTTTAAAAAGATATATATATTCCTGGTTATCTGATGAGTCTTGAAAATTGGGAAAAGCTCTTGAAATGCACCAACTGGTATCAGCAGTGATGGCCGAGTCTGCACACATTTGGTATTCCAGCTGAACAGATCCAGATCCAGCATGCATACTCCACAAATCTGCAGAGAACACACTGTGCTGTAGACATAGCAAGCTCAGTGTGCGGGGCGGGGGGAGGAGGAAGAAGGAGCAGAAGAATGTTAGAGAGAGAGATTGGAGGGAAGGAGTGTCATGCTATAAATTGAAATTGATAGTTGTTTTTCTTGCTCACACACAGACAGACAGGCGCATACACACACACACACACACACACACTGTTCTGTCGGGAAGAATATAATGTGCAGCTGAGAGCCAAGATGTTGGACAAACTGCCTTTGTTACTGTGTTTGTCTGTGAGTGAGGGTGTGGATATTTATTCTTTTGTTAGTGCTTTAACTGTGTGTTTGTGTGTGTGAGAATCAGGATAGAAACATAGCACTGTTGATTACAGTAGATCGTGTACAATAGCCACAAAGACCTATAGTCTTACTCAGTCCTTTATTCAGAATTGTAATGCTTCTTACCATTGAGGCGAAGACTTCAATAATATCTGTAATATTTCTGCATACGGACGAGTGTTTCTTGTTGTGCTGCTGATAGGGCTGTCACTTTTTATTCGAAGTTCGAATATTCGTTCGAATGTGGGGGGGAAAAGTTCGTATTCGAATGTAATGACCTGTTTCAAATTCAAAATGTACGCAAAAAAAACTCAAGAGACCGTTTGAAGTAGTTCGCCTTGTGATCCAGCAGAGGGCGCTCTAAAACTTCACTATCAGCTTGACCTATTGCACGCCCTATTGACCCTTGACCTATTAATTCAGCTAGTAATATTATGTTGTTCGCTACGAAAATGGAGGACACTAGCGAGAAAAGCCATCCTGAGCGGACAATCACGACACCAAAGCATCTGAGAAGTAGTGTATGGAAGTATTTTGGGTTCTACGCCGTAGATGGAAAATTAACTAACAAAGATAAAGCTGTCTGTCGACTTTGTACAAAGCAAATCTTACCCAACAACGACAACAAATCTGCGGACTCACTTAGCTTACAACCTCGTAACGTTAAGCTAACGTTAGCAGGTGAGTGTACAACCTCGTCTGACTGCATTCAGCACACTCCGCTTCAGCAGGCCCCATGCTAGCAGCTCGTAAAAATGCCGTCACCGACAAGATGGCAAGATGTGTATGCAAGGATATGCGGCCCATTGGTATCGTTTCGGGATCTCATGATGGAACTGGAGCCTAATGTCGTATGGTGGGGGTGATTTATGTATTCGAATAAATTGCGTGTCATTCGAAATTCATTCGAACTTGATTTTTTGAAAAAGTGACAGAAGTGATAGCTGCTGAAAGCAAAGTAGGGGAGGCTTTCTGCAAGTTTCCCCACTTTGGGGGGGTTTTCAAGCCCATAGATTTACTGTTTTATCCAGATTCACAGCGATGACTGAATATTTCAGCAGCTGGTTCATAATGGAGTATTAAGAGTCCCCTATCTTTCTCAGGAGTTGGTGGAGACTATACCATAGCTAAAAGACAATGAACATGGTTGTACATTCATCAAGTGGACACAAAGACTAAACCAATGCTAGTATCTCAGCAAATGCTGGATTTGTATTTTGGAAACAGTTTGCGTACATGTTTGCCATAACAACTGCATAAGGAAATAATATCTTAGTGTTATGATTACAGTTTTTCTGCTGTGGCTAATTGGCAAAGAAAACAAACAATTAAAAGAGCTTATAGGAGATTTTAGAGATGCAACCAGCTCCTTCCCTACAAATGTTGTTCTCCAGTTTTAAGAAAATATGTTCATTTAATAGAGACTAGAGGTGTGGAAATTCCTCGATTGTAAGATGCATCGCAATGCAGACATGGAAGATTCCGCATCGATGCACAGACAGTGCATAATCGAGAGTCTGCAGCTTGTGCTGACTGTTTATTGTCCGGCCTAGCTGGACATAAAGTTATCTTGCAACATTACACCAGTGCTTGTTGGTGTACATTAGGCTAATGTTACATATGTAGGAGATCATCTGAAAGTGATAATAAAAACTCACCTACTTTTCTCGGGGCACACAGATTTTATGAACTTGCTGGCAGGCACGAACTGGTTGGGACCACACTGAGCGAGACCTCTACCTCACCACAATTAATAATCACATTTTCACCTGAAGCTAGCGTCTGAGTGCTACAGCAGCCCAGCTAATCAGAGGCTTATCTGAGGAGGCACTGTCAACTTTGCCTTCCAGCTCTGAGAGAGGTGTATTCACCAGAGTCAATAAATACCTTATGTTAAAGTTGCCATGTGAAAACAATATTATTGTAGATTACAACAAATGTGTAAGACACTGCAGATGGATTAATGTTTTGTTTTTGTAATTTTTATGCATTGAAAAGATGCAGCTTTAATTTGGTAGACTGCTGTAGTGATTATTGGAAGGACTAGATCATAGAGGATGGTGCCATACACTTGGATGCATCGAGAATGGGTTTGCATTTGAATCGTCAACAGCTGAATTGTAATTGAATCATGAGGCCAGTGAAGATTCACACCTGAAGTTCAGACTCAAACAAATGTCACAACATCATGATTTTTTTTTAATGTTTTTTACAGCTAAAAATAATAACTGTGATCAGGGCAGCACGATATTGGAAAAAACTGACATTGCGATTTTTTTTAACCCTGCGATATATATTGCGATATGAAAAAATACAGGAATTTTCATCAGATGACCTGAACAGCACTTTATGTTATGCTGCACTGCTGCTATCTTTAATCGGTTAACCTGCACTGATCTTACCTCTTTTTGTGGATGTTACGAGTATGGCTTCTGTCTGTTTTAGAGATATTCTTATTGTTATCTTTTATTGCTTGTTTTTATTGCGCTGGGACCGGAGTACATGTTTCGTTCTATCATGTGCAAATGTGAACTGAATGACAATAAACAAACCTTTGAGCCTTTTGAGCTCTCCATCTTAAAATGGAACATTCTAGCTTCATAATTACATTAAGTAACTAACAATGAGTGATAAACAGGTTATTCAACCTTTTGTTCAACAACTGAAATCTTTTACAGCAAATCTAAACATCTTTCTTTTTAATCAAAAATGATTAGAAATAACAATAAGAGCAGCACTACATCAAATTCCTGAGTGGTCCACAACCCCTTGTTTTATAAATAGTAGAAAATAAATAAACAAGCTTAAACAAAACAATATTAAGAAAACAAATGAATTAAAAAAATAAGAGCAGCCCTAAAGCATTCGAGCTGTGTGGTACTGATGTAAATGGTCAAACAAATTAGTTGTGTTATCTCTCATTGTAGCAACAGATGCAAGGCACTGTCGACACAGAACATGTGTTTGGTCAATATCATCCTTCTTGTAGCCGAAATAATTCCAGATAACTGACGTTGCTTTTCTTTTTGCCACCAAGTCTTCGTTTTTGGCATTTTTGCTTGTGCGTTCCTCGTTTTTCAAAGTTGTTACCAGCTCTCACTCCATGTGCAGGGGTGTGGTCGAATAAGAACTAATGTGATTAATGGATCGCTTTGCATGCAGAGTCAGCATGCACAGTGTGTGTCAGGTACACTTGAAATTAGATGAGTTTGTTTGCCTCCTATATCGCAGGCCCTGAGATGTGACTATTGCGCGCACGTACATTGCGATGACGATGCTCAAACGATATATCGTGCAACTCTAACTGTGATGCACTAAAGGATTATTCCCTCTAATCATGAATCCTATCACAATATATCTCAAAATGTTTTCCATGGTTGGTTTAACATAAGCTGTTTGCGTTTTACTGGTCTTAGCACTCAGTGGCTCTTTGCTCTTTTGTACAATATAGCACCCAAAAAGTCATGGATTATATGCTTCCATTCTGTTGGTATTAACATTCAAATGATGAATATGTTATTTCTATAGCAAACACTCTGTTTATCTAAGTACAAAAGATGAGTTCAGTATATGAAGGTAGTGCTGAAACATGCAGTAGACCAGACATGGAACCAAACCCTGCATTACCACTATCCACTGCTGCTACAGAAGGTTACAGAGGAAACATTGAGTCATTGTCTTATAGATAATATAGTTATAAATAAGTCCCCAGATTGTTCTGCAAGAACAGATGATGGATTTTTGCTGGAAAATTATAATTTTGTATGTAAGCCTCAGTTTGAATTCAGGAATATACTGTATTGCCATTTTGGTTTGACTGTAACATCCCCTTCATAAATGAATAACTGTTGTAGAAAAAAGACAGTGAAGGTGGAGACTGACGCTTTACTGACGCTGCGATACCCATGTTGGGGAGTGAACTATTGAGATATCAATATATCGGCTGACATACATATATTTTTTGTGGTGATCCCTCAAATGTGGTTATCAAACACTTATGACCAAAAAGGGCATCAGTGCACTGACACAGTAAACTTGACAACATAATAATTATAGATTAGCCAAGCATCTTTTATTGCATTATGATCTAAGAAAAAAGTTTTCTTATCGGTGCATATTGGACAACATATAGATCAATATGGATATATGTGATGGGCCGATTTTGGCTGGTAACATCAGCGAAACGACATTGGCCAGGCTCTACACTGTTCCTCACTCATCACCTGATGTGCCAGATGGTGTGTTACACAGAATTATCGGGGAAGGTACTGCTAGAGACAATTTAGAATAGGGTAGGAACACAAAAAGATACTTAGTAGGTGATTGGATGAACCATCTATCCATCACCATCTATCATGTGCTAGCTTCAGCCAATCAGGTGAACAGCAGGATACAGATACCACCGCCAGAGCCATTTGGGAAATCAAAGTCTTCTCATAAAGCTTTTCATGAAGAAAAGCCATCAGTGCTGTTCTTTGCTCTTTTTTCAATGAAATAGACCCATCAGTTCTGATAGAACTGCTAGCGCAGCATTTACACTAACCTGTTATTTTCAAATTAACAGTCACTTCACTTGCTGGTATTCACACTTAAAACACGTCCGTAGCTCTCAGTAGTTCCTCATAGGGTGTCGATTGTATCAACCACTTTGTGTTCAGATACAGATACATAGCTTGAAGCCTGGCAAGATGGATCCATCTGCCTCATTAGGCAACCACATTGAACAGGAAATATATCTGTTGTCAGGATGTTGAACATTTCAGCAGTGTGTTTGTTTTTCCATGTTTGCAAATTTATAAGAAAGAGTAGTAAATGGCCAATTTCTGGTTATTTAACATGTGATTGTAATATAAATGACAAGCTTCATGTTGTGTGTTCTCTCTCCCTGCAGGCTGGTGTTTGGGACTCTCTATCCTGCATACTACTCATATAAAGCTGTCAAGACCAAAAATGTCAAGGAATATGTAAGTGAGCATTACTCAGCATGACGGCACACACATAGAAACTAACTCCAATTTACACTTAAGCTACATGTGTATGTAAAGGATTTCAGAGAGTGAGGCAACTATCCAAAGTTACCAGCATTCTGAATTTTCATTAACCTGCTACATTTAGGTTTAGGTATGCACAGATTAGTGACTGAACATCAGTATCAACCAATAACCGCCCGGTTGACTGCTATTGGCCTTTAGGCAAATAAGATAACATTTATTGATGTCAGTTGCAGATATTTCATCTAATCAATTTTGTGCTGGCACATTCATGAGCTACTGCATTTTGACATCCCTGCCATCAGTTTGCAAGGCTATGTTAGTACTGAAAACGTTTTATCAGTGAGTAGGTAGTTGTGTAGCAGACTAGAAAGGCTCTTGAAGCAGTGACTTAAAAAACAACAATCTTTTACATGTGAAAGAAGCTAAGATTTAAGGTTGTTTCATAAATTTGTATAATTGAATTTGTACTCTTTCAAAGATAGTGTAATGAATGGCTGAATGACTTCAAAACTGTTCAGTTATTTTTCATAATTTAGATTAATTTGTTTGCTTGGCACTAAAGAGGAACAATTAACAGTTAAAAGATTAAATAAAACACAAAAACATCAGTATCTGCTATTGTTATTTTAATCATCAGTATTGGCATCAGCCCAAAATTTCACAGTCGGTGTGTCCTTTATTTAATTTCTATCTGCGCCTGGTTGGGTTTGCAAGTCAAGTGTGTGCTTCTGCGCGTGCATCTGCATCTGCGTGTGAGTCTGCGTGCACGAGTCTGTCGACCCATGTCTGGACAGATACATGTCATGTTTCCATGCTGTTGTTGCTGAACCAAACAGGTTAGATAGGCTCCTTCTCCTGTGATAGATCTCTTTCAACCAACAAGATGTATTTGTTTATGTTCTGTGGTTCCATGTGCAAAAGTGTGCTCAAACTATGTGCAAATTAAACCCAGTCAATTGACTGGCCTCAAGTCACACATTTCCACCTGCTTCCATTTCTGATATATACATAACTCCTGGCTAAAGATACAGCTGTGAATCTTCTGTCTGATGAACTTCCAAGACAAATTTACTCGTACTCTCCCTAACTCTTTTATTTTACCAGTTTACCTCAGGTGAACATTGTCAACTAGTTGGTTTGCTTATCTAAAACTCTGGGGTTTTCCTCTCTCTAAACTCCTACCTGAAGTAAAGGAAGTATTCAGATATTCAGCAGCTTATAATACTAAAGAGACAAATATGTGAACTACCTGCTTATGAGGGAGGAAATGTTTAGGTTAACATTAGGGCTCCCAGTTAAGTTTACACACAAGTGCAAGTAAATTAAAGAGTGACAGGAAACTGACAGCTCGACGTCTTTTCCCTAGGCTATTGAGAAATCTCTTTCGAGGAGTTCACATAAGAATGCTACATATTAGGGGTGGGAAAAATTCTTAGATGCATCTCAATTCGGATGTGGATGATTCTGAATCGATTCACAAATGTCAAAAATTGATTTTCTACATGTTAGTTGACAACGTAATGTTGACGGAACGCAAGAGGCGGAACTCGGAAGTGCAGCGCCCGGACAGTCGATGGCGTGCACACAACAAACCACCACTCTTCGATGAGCGCTGCAGAGCACACAGTGACAGTGTCGATGCCTGTCCGAAAAAAGCGCAACGGCCCAGTTGAGCTAATGCATCATACTTTATATGGCCCCACTTCAAAAAACCCGAACTATCCATTCAAGCTGAAGCTAAGTCGATGTGAAAACTGTACACTCTCATACAGCCTGCTCGTCAAACAGTCTGCAGAGTATGTTGACATCCAGACCAAACTCAGCGTGAGGTCAGTCAGTTGTGGCATAGAGTGAGGCGTCCAGATCAACCTGTGGTACAAACACCTGTGTCAACCGTCGACCAGCTGCAGCTGTATTAATGTACTATATGTATGCTGCTACAGGCACACTTTGTCCTGTTGGTTCTTTGCAAAGCTGGATGTTTGCTAACAAATGTAACCTTCCAGTTGACTTGCCACATTTATTTCATTTGCTTTATTAATTAAATATATTGGAAGTAAATTAAGTATGGATCATTACAAATACTTTGCTTTGAAAGTACCAAGTAGTCACACAGTGAGAAAAAAGTAGGAAGTGATTAGCAAACTCAGATTTAATTATCATTAGGGTCCGAGCAGGGAACCTGCAAAGAACCTATTGTTTTTGTAAGGATTCTTCTTATTTTTTTTCGCTAATGGTTTTCGCATATTTCACTGCCTGAACATACCCCAGAACTCATCAAACTTGGAATATAAGTCACACCTGGTGAAAAAATTTATAATATGTTGTCATTCCCAAATTTCACCACAAGGTGGCGCTATAATCAAGGACAATGTGTTTTGCCTAATAACTCCCAGATACTTTGTCGCACATTCAAAAAACACATATCCACGCGTTCAGTGGATTGTCCTGAATCTCGTGGTATAAGCCACGCCCATTTCCGCCTAGCGTTTTTTTTTTTGCTAAGTCGCAAAATGTCGAAAACCTACTTTTTCGAACTCCTCCCAGGCAATTTCACCGATTGGCACCAACCTTTGCACACAGCATCTGTAGACCCTCCTGACAAAAAGTTATTAAAAGAATTTTGATAGGCCAAACGATATTCAAGTTAATAAATAACAACTTCCTGCAGATTTCTTACTAAACAGGAAGTGAAGCTTATCTCCGTATTGGTGTGTCCCAATGACATGAAACTCGGGTCCCTAGGTCCACATGAGCCCCTGAGGATTTCTCCGAGTTTCTCAGGCGATGACCACAAGGTGGCGCTATTTTAATCTAACTATTTTGTATCTCTACATGGGTTCATCGGATTAATACCAAACTTGGTAGAATTGTTGCTGATGGCCTCCTGAGGATATCTGACGAAGAGGTTACCGATCCGACACTAGGTGGCGCTCTGGTGCCATTTTTTTTTTTATATTTGGCCCTG
>OMLP01035415.1:0-30530 GCA_900302685.1 Spondyliosoma cantharus
AGAACTGTTTTTAATACATAAAAGTCATTCTGAAATAAATATGGATTATAGGCTGATTTTATTTTATAGGAGGCTGACAGATAGCTGCTGCTGCACTTGACATATCTGTTTTAACTACATGTTTATTTTAATCATATTTTGCCTCATTGATCATTATGTGAGAAAATGTGTTTGAATTTCTGTCCTTAATAAATATTACATTTTCTTTTTTGTAATGGTAAAAAGAGCAAGAGAGACAGAGAATCCCCACAGACTCCCAGCAGTGATGCTAACTGGCCTGTCACTGAACACAATGCTGTTCACCTTCTTCACTGGGACAGGGTGGGGACAGGTATGGGGAGACTGGGGAGCTGCTGACTCATCTGTTGTTAAGTCTGCTAAAAGTGGCAGGGACAATGATTTAATATGAATATCTTGCTAAACGTTTCCCTGCACTGATTAAATGTTGATGAAATGTAGGCTAACACTACTAACTACTAACACTGTAGCTAGCTAGCTTATTTCACTATGGCCATTAAGCCAACAGGTTAATATCACTCACAGACTGAAGGCTACCCACCTTTCTTGGTGAAAACCTGGGTTACAGATCGACACCCTTTCCTCTCTCTTTCCTTTCTTTCCTTTTTTGAAAACCAGATTTTGATTTAGGCAACATTGTGTTCACTGTAGTTCTTGAGCATCGACTGACTGCAACTAAACATGTCACTGATAAGTGCACTAAGGCAGGACCAAACCATGTCATGCAGATACAGGGGGGTGGTCGGTCAATATGGATGTTTACTTTTTGGTCAATGGGGATATTTAACTTTTACTGCCACAAACAGTAAGTAAGTAAGTAAAAACAAAGAGATCATTAATTTGATTATTATGTTATTATAATATACTCAATGATGATGGTATTTTTTTTATTTTTTTTATTTTTACCTAGTTTTTGGGGCCCCTGTCAGTCAGGGGCCCTTGGAATTGTCCTAACTTTTCTCCCCTATACGGCGCCCCTGGGTCTGCCTTTGGTGAGGGGGAGGAGGGCTCTCTGCATCAGCTGAGTGCTTGGCCAGCAAGTGGTATTTGAGACTCAACGTACTCCAGTGGTAACTCAGTTCATATCGACAGTTAATGCAAATAACTTTGTTATTGTCGAGAGAACGATCTGGCAGGGCTTGAAGCTGAACTTGACATTCAAAAGACCCTTTTCTTTAACATTTCTGCTCAAGGGGGTTTGTTTCTGCTGCCATCCACCACGTTACTGGTGCATCGCCTCCTGATTTCCCAAACTACAGGGCGTCAAAAAAATGTGTGAGATTTAAAGCAAATTTCGTCAACTCATTATTATCGCGCTAACTTTGACAGCCCTAACATATATATATCTATATATATATATATATATATATATATATATATATATATCAGTCAAACATATTCATTATACTGTTTCTTATAAACAATTTATTTTGAAGTAAACCAAGATGGCGCTGCAAGTCTCTCACAAAACTCTCACTAGCCTGGCAGCTAGACAATTTTTAAAAGATCCCAAAAGACTCTCCTGATCCCAAACCCTGTCTTTGTGTGTGCTGTGCTAACAAGCTAACAGCAACTACACTCAGAAGCAATCGTATTACTAAGTTACCTGAGCAACAAATAATATCTGTCCATCAGAAAACTCTGTAAACATGCAGACCACTCTGTAGACTGTTTCATCCTATAAAATCAGTCAATAATGTTATAAAGTTGTGTTTTTAAAGTCATTGCTGCTGTGTATTCTAAAAACGACACAAAGAAGATCAGCTTCCACTACTGAGATCACTCTTTCACATGCTCCCGAGGAGCTACGCTGTGTCTGCAGCCTAGTCCCTCTAAAAAAACACTACACTTATCAAATTATTATTCTGAATATCCCAACATGACCGGCTTCATGTAGGATGGTTGCATGTCTGGTTTTGATAGAATAAAATGGGTTGGTGATGAGCTACAGTTTGTTTGATGGTAATTGGAACCGTGTTGGCCCTCGGCAGCTCTCCGGTTGAGTCTAAGCTAAGTGGAAAGATAGACATGGGAACAAAATGCTTGTTAAGGGCACTTGTCATATTTTCCACATTAATGTAGTACCACAGGAAATTTCATAGTAAGTAAGCGGCAATTACTAAGTATAATATTTGAAATTTATTTGAAATTACTCCCAAATCACCACAATGATTACCTCAAAATGCATTATTAAATGTCCCTAACATTACTTAATAATACTAATATTCTGCTATTTTCCAACAAGCCATACATATCTGGTAATTTCCAGGAAACTTACAACTGGTTTCTGCTTAACTTCTGCTGATCATGACATTTTCATTCCCAACTAATTTCTATCTGAATTAAAGTTTCTCTGCTTTACTGAACTAAGACAAGCTTAAAGTCCCATTCCACTGTATTTGGCATTTTTATGTTTTTTATGTTCTGTATGTTTCTGACTCCTTTCCTAACAATGATGATAAGTGTGGCTTATCATCATTGACAGGAAAGTTGTCAAATGTTCGTTATTTTACAAAATCTTAATTTTGTGCTCAGAATTTAAGAAGTCTGAAGCTCCTCATTAACCAAGAAGAACTTATAGTATATCTGAGTGACAGCTATCGCCCTTCCTTTCTAATACCCCTGCCATCGCTAATCCATGGGAGTGATGGTGATCTTGCTACATCCAACGACAGTGTGGTTGCGATGGTAATAGGTTAAGTCGGCCTGTTAACCACATCTGTCGGTCTGTTCCCAGTCCGGGTTCTAGCCATTTTTGCTCGGAGGCAGCTGAGCCTGCTTGAGCTGAGTGTTGTTGCCTGCTGTGACTAACCCTGTGACCCAAGGTCCAGACAGACTTCTCTAGGCTAATAGTGCCACTGGCTGCACCTCTAATTGACAGCTAGTCAATACAGCCAAAAATAGTAACAGCAAAAAGTATATTGAGCAGCAGTAGTCAGCAGAGTCAGTAGTTATGTTGCTTGACAGGTGGCCATACTTAAATTAAACTTTGAAAGAATGTTGTCTGAATGAAATACTGTCTGAAACTCAAACTAACACAGTCTAAAACATTCTGAATCCAAATTAGAAATACATAATCAGAGAAGTGAACAAGACTATAAATCTAACAAGATATCCAATGACATCTTTATCAACTTGCTCCTTGCTATGTGCACATTTTAGTTGAAGGATGGTTGTCCAGCCCTACCTGCTGGAATATTCAGCATTCCAAGTTGAAGATATGAGAACCCAGTGTGACTCTAACCCCCCCGTCTATCTCACTATCTCTCTCGCTCTCACAGGAGGGAGCTATAAGAAGATTGGATACTACGACAGCACTAAAGGCAATCTGTCCTGGTATGGGAACGACAAGTGGATAGGTGAGGGACATTCATCTTCCTCAGGCCCTTTATTTCTCTCTTTATCATTGTCTGTTGCATTGCTTCTAACTTCCCTGCAGCCTCACCCTCTCTCCCTCTGATTGCTCTTGATTCCTCCTTTATCGCCCTGTCCTCTACCCCCCCTCCCCCACTCTCTACATACAAGGTTAGCTGCGCTTTGTTCATCAATCAATCAGTCAGTCAGGTTTTAGTTAGCATGCAAGAACTTTTCACAGCTCACCAGACAAACTAGAGATTCAGCAGCAATTAGAGCTACAGTAATGTGCTATGGAACAACAGTTTCATTCCATTAACTAATTAAAAATGAAAACCAGTTCAAATCCCCGGCAGCAATGCAGTCAATAGAAGAAGATGCTAAGTGACAAAGCAAAGCACAACACGAGAAAGCAATCTATGTGCTGGTGTAATGGGATTTGGATCCACAGCCTTGACTTTGAGGAGTTAAATTGCGTTCTTTAATCAGTACAGAGGGGAGCTCTGTGTGCATCCATGAGAGTTCTGCCTCCCTAAGCACTGATAAGATGTAGAACTGTCAGTGGCTAATGCTCTGACTATTGCACACGTGGATGCGGTGGATAAGGGTCGACCTTCAGTTTATTGTGTTTGGTTATATGTTTGTCTGACACAAGTGCTGTCTCACTAAAATGGATTTCCTGTAGTCTGAAAATGATATCTATTGAGTCAAGGCAGGATGGAGGGAGTGAGGACTATTCCAGAGCTAAACAAGGTGAGACATTTGCCCTTTTTACACAAAGAGTGAGCAATACCACAGCAACGAAGGCCCTCCTTAATGCCTAAAATGTTTCTTTCTACAATGAACAATACAACGGCAGAACTATAATGGCACTGATTAGAGTATATACCTCTGCAATTTCCCCAGATCTGCAACAGCCACCCACAGGACAACAAAACAGTGCAGATGGAATCATAATCTCCATTTCGTTGTTGAGGAATAATAGGTTGATAATAGGTCAACAAAAGTTGAGCTGAAATAAAAAATGACTTTTTTTGAATCATTAAT
This sequence comes from Spondyliosoma cantharus, assembly GCA_900302685.1. Taxonomy (NCBI): domain Eukaryota; kingdom Metazoa; phylum Chordata; class Actinopteri; order Spariformes; family Sparidae; genus Spondyliosoma; species Spondyliosoma cantharus. The sequence goes on from OMLP01035415.1 coordinate 4,420, forward strand.
GCTTTTTTTTAACACCTGCAGTCACATTGTGTACCTATTTAAGGAGATATGGCAAATCCAGTCATGTCTTCATCCTGTAAAACAAAATGTCACGTGTGTTTACATAAGCTTGACCCAACCAATTTCAACCAATATAATTTAACTTCAAGCTTCTCAGAAAGACATCACTAGAGCAGTGTTTCACTGATCACTGGTCAAGAACACAAATTTATAACTTTTTTCACTGATTTTGGTACATTTCGATAATTTTTAATGGAGGCAATGTTACTGGTGAGTTGCAGTGTTTCCTGATGAACATATGGCTTTACTAGTTGCTAAAGGAACTGCTAAGGCTCCAAGTGAACATGGTCGATTTCATGACTGAATACCAGTTTTGTAGAAATCTGTTCAGTAGTTTTTGTGTAATCCTCTGACAAACAAACCAACTAACCAACCAACCAATCAACCAGTTAAACAACCAACAAATGTGTGATAGATACCTGGCATTCCACAAGCAAAAGAGAGGTGACGTGTAACACAATGGTGCACAAGATGACCTCTGTAACTACCTCTGCTGACGTCTCAGAGGTCAAAGATAATGACCCCCATTCTTCTTTTGTGCCTTATATACAGAACAGTGAGACAGAATAAAGTAGCAACAGGCCCACCTTGAACAGGCTGTCTAAAAGCAGCTATTGGTTACTGACTGGTACAGGGGGTGGAATCTTTATAAGGGAAATAAGTTTATTACTGTCTTAAAAAAAGTGTACATTGTAAAATGGTGTCTGAAATGTATCTCTCCCCGTGTTTTGACTTCTCACATCTTCCATCTTTACCAATTGTCTGATAAATTAGAAAAATATGCATTCCCATAGCCTTCAGGCAACAGTGGTGGCCTCAGGCATCGTGGGGTCCTAAAAAAAACATAAAGACTGAGTGAGATGATTTAGAACTCTGGTACGCTTTGCCTGTTTAGCCAACACCCTGAATGTTCCAACTAATAAGCCCATATTGACATCATGAATAATTTGTTCAATAATTTCTTCATTGATGATCCCCCACAAAAACGATCTCATTCAGTCATCATCCATTACTATTGTGTATTGGAGTAGTTGTTTTATCTGTCCACATCAATGAACGGGTGCATCATACTATAAGCAGTGTAGCCAGTGCATGCCTGTGTGTAGAGGGATAGAAAGAGAAGGCAAAGGAGAAGGGAGTAGAGAAAAAAAAGGTAAAAAAAAACAACAAGTGTGTTGATGTATAATACATGCGGAGGGTTAAAGCAGAACAAATGGTAAGATTTTCTTTTAGTATTACGATCTTATTTTGTTGTAGCTTTCCTGACGGGACTTTCAGAGCAGTGTGCATGTAGTCTTCAAATCCATTCAGGATTGTTGATTGTGCTTTCAGGGAGTCCAGAAAATGTTATATTATTGCCTTTTGTGTCCTCCAGTGTTTTGTTTTGTTTTTTGATTATCAGAGTCCAAATCAGAATTCCTTTATTAGTCCTGCCAATGGGGAAATTTGAGCGTCACAGCAGCCAAAGGACATTAATATTAGAATAAACAATGATAATAGTAAAAAATAAAAAATATGCTAAAAAGGTAAGAAATAGAAATAGACTCGTATATACAAAATACGTACAAATATAAACTGTGTTAAAACAGTGTGGCAGTGTAATGTTATAAATAAATAAACATGGATATGAAAATTGCCCATTGCAAACCAAAATGAGAAGTGTGTTATGTGTAGAGTTTGTATTGTACAGTGAGGTCTACTGGGAGCAGTGCTGATTGCAGAGTCTGACAGCAGCAGGAAGGAAGGACCTGTGATACCTCTCCTTCACACACTTGGGGTGTATCAGTCTATTGCTGAAGGAGCTGCCCAGTGTGGTGATAGTGACCTACAGGGGGTGGGTGACTCCTTCACCAGCAGCGATGACAGCATGACAACTTAAGCTTAGTCAAGAGGGCATCCCAGGATGGAGCTGGCCTTCTTGATAAGTTTATCAAGTCTCTTCGTACCTGCTGCCGAGATGCTGCTGCTCCAGCAGACTACTCCAATAGAGTATTCTGATGCCACCACAGAGTCATAAAAAAAAGTCCTCAGAATTGCCCTCTGCCCCCATAGATTATGTCCATCTAAGTGCTGGAGCACTGGGATGTCTCTCTGAAGGTCCTGTATTTGCTGGTGGGTGATTTACAAGCTTGTTCTGTGGTCTTAAATCTCCTGGTGGAGCACGCCAAGAGCATTAAACATTATTTATAGATCCAAGAACACTGACCTGTTTGTCAGTAGTGAACAGAAGACACCCTATAGGGAGAAAACCTAGTTTGGTTATCTAAATCTGTGTAGAAAAAGTAGTTCAAACAACATTACATTAACATTACAACTTTACAAAATAACAAGTTAATTTGACCTTCTGACGGCCAAAGCACCGCAATCGTGCAATCCAGTTTTTAAGTGCCACTGCTTTAACACTGTTTGTGCCACTGTTGGTTTTAATGCACACTCGTGATTCTTCTTTTTACCCCATGACTCCAGTGCTTCTTTCAATCCCTGGCCTATCAATTCTCCAGTGTGGTCATGAGGAAAATGATAATGCAAAAGTACTGTAACAAGTTAATTTTCTCAGGAAGGTAATGTTGTAATGTTACAAGTTACTTTGAATGGTAACGCTACCCGAAACTTCTCTTGACCCAGTGTGGGAATGACTGCTTTTAAATGGTGAAGCGTAGAGGTTAAATTTTTTTTTTTTATATCATTTTACAACACCAGGGTTATAAATTGAAGGAGTTTAGTAACTTTAGACTACATAACAGAATAAAAGTTCATAGAATGCAGAGGATGAGTTGAGGAGCCTCACAGCCCAAGGAAAGACGCTGCTTTCTGGCAACAGTGGATGGCATCAGACCAAACTGACTGTGGCTGTGGCTGTGGTTGGAGTTGTTTAGAATGTCCTTTTAGTGTTTCACTCAAAATTAACTGTAAACCATTTTCCAAGGTCAGCATAATATGCGTTATGTTTGTCCTGTTTGTACAAGCATGTAATATTTTCCTCACACACTAAGCAAACAAAACTTTCCATGCATTTCAGTGTGTTATAAGAATCAACTCTCAGTGATTAGAAGCTAGCTTAAAATAGGTACTGTATAGTTATAGGTTATTGTTTTATAATAACATGCTCACAGGAAGTCATTTTGCCGCCAATCCTGAAAATGAAGCTGCTGATTCTCGACTGTTTGGTGAAGACATGAGCCAAGTTTGTCCACTGGTAGTGATGTCACTCCCATCTAATGTCAAAAGCTCTAAGGACTGATACATTGCAGGCTGTCTGCCAGCATTCGTTTTTTGTAACCAAGCCAGCAAAACAGCAAGGTCATCCAAGTGGCCCCTCGCTCTGGTATGACAAGACCCGAGGGAGAGTTGGTGGAAGCGACGACCTCCATTGCTTGTGGTGTTTGACCCTGCGGTCGCGCTGCCTCAGTGACAGTGACGCTGTCTGGGCCATCTGGACTGCGTTCTGAAGTCAGCAGATGCGGTGGAGGAGTGAAACAGTACTGGAAGCCAGTTTCATGTGTGTGACAACCAGTTAACCTGAGGCACTAGTCAGGATTTCCTCCATGTACGGTGGATCAGCAGCATCTTTCCTACCGGTGAACACCCAAAAATAGCCAGGACGGGGACATGACAGAATGAGGCCTCCTCAAGCTGACCAGAATTTTGCTGTAGATCGGTTGCTACATGTTGCTGTATCACAGCTCTGGCTTCAGTTCAAGACATGTTAGTTCTCTTCTCTAAATCCAATTTTCCACTCTTCCCTTTTATATTGTTTCTCCCTTCTCTACTTCTTCTTGCTTTCTTTACAATCCACTCCCTTTAATCCTTTCTTTAACTTCTAGCCTCATCGTATCTCTCTCTAACCGCTCTCCACTGTCTCACTTTAATTTCCCAGTATTTGTTCACAGTCTCCTCTCCTCCCTAAATCTTTCAGTCTCCTTGACCACTGCTGCATTGCTGCCTCTCTCTTATATTGCCGTGGTAACCATTATGGGGCCAGTCACCATGGTAACATACTGTCCCGATTCCACGATCAAGGGCAGGGAGAGGTATTAGCGTTGGAAAACACATTTTCCCAAAGGATCACTTGCACACACATGCACACACACACGCATGCACACACACACTATCTTTTTGTAACCCACAAACACAGACACGGTTACACTGCCTTAAGCAAACAGTTACACCCATGTGATGTAAAGTTTTAAGCCAAATGTATTTATCAATTTATAACACCAGAGTTGCTAAACAAAACTTTCCTTCTATGCTACATCACAGAAAAAGATAAATAATGTGATGTGGGGAGGATGAATTGAGAGTCGCACAACCTGAGGAATGAAGCTGCTCTGTAGTCTGGTGGTGTGGCAGCAGATACATCTCTATACATCTCTAACTGAGTTGTTTGGCCACAATGGGCAACAATATGTTTGGAGGAGAGAAGGTGAGGCCTTTAACTCAGAGAACACCAGACCTACTGTCAAGCATGGTGCTGCTAGTATTATGCCGTGGGGCTGTTTTGCTGCCAGTGGAACTGCTGCTCTAAGGAAAGTAAATGGAATAATGAAGGAGGATTATCTTCAAATTCTTCAGGGAAACCTAAAATCATCAGCAGAGGATTGGCTCTTGAGAGCTGTTGGGTGCTCCAACAGGACAATGATCCCAAACACACATCAGAAGTGGTAAAGGAATGGATCAATCAGGCTAGAATTTAGGTTTTGGAATGACCTTCCTAAAGCTCTGACTTGAATCCCATCAAGAACATGTGGACTGTGCTGAAGAAACAAGTCTGTGCCAGGAAGACAACAAATGTAGTTGAACTTCACCGATTGTATCAAGAAGACTGGTTAAAATGTTAAAATTAACATTAATATGTTAAAAATTCCATTCGCCCCCCATTGTAGCTGTCGGTGAAGGGACAGTCAAGGAGAGGGAGAGGAAAAAAGAGAAAGAGCATGTTCAAACAGTAACATTAATCAGCTGTTTCTTTGTAGCTCTCCCTGCTGATTTGGAGTGAATGCTATAATTAATACATGTAAATAAATAATGCTCTTTTTGTAATGACAGTTTTAGTTTTAACTGCTAGCCTCCAGGCGTTGTCCAATGTGCTCCAGGCACTGTGGATTTTTTAATGTGTTCCCTCTGACCTGCCGGAGCAGCACACTGTCTGTGTTCCGGGACCTTTCGATTTAGAAATTAAGCACTGAGGAACTTGTTCACTTGGTTTGTGGTATGTGTTTATGGGGTATTATGAGCCAAGAACTTCACTGCATCACTGAGACTGAATTAATTAATTGCCGACTATTTCCCCTTATCTGTGGCTGGCTCTTCACATATATTTTATATGATATCCTTGCATCAGATCTTCTGTCAATTAAATTTGTTAACTGTGATTTTGTAGTTCTGTTCTGTACACGCAGCACATCTATCTGTCCTGGGAGAACGATCCCTCCTCTGTGGCTCTTCCTCAGGTTCCATCCTTTTTCCCCATGTTTTTTTTCTTAATACAGCAAGTTTTCCCTCACTCGAACAAGGGTCTAAGGATAGAGAATGTTCCCTGTACAGATTGTAAAGCCCAATGTGATTGTGATTTTGGTGCATATAGATAAGAAGGATTTGATTTGTTGCCCCAGGGTGACTTAATGCAAGTTACTTCATATAGATACTGACTATTCCAGATAGCCCAGGGTGAGTGTAATCCTTCCTCTTCCTCTTTTGCACTAATCAGTGCATTATGCCGCATTTTCTTCAGGCATTTATGCTATGCAACAATAAATCTCTCAGATCTGGTCACCTTAATGTAAATGAAGGATATTTTTTATCCCCTGTGTATTTCAAAGATTTCTTTTCCTGGCATCTGCCACACAGTTTTCTTGTGTTCCCTGAGTCTGACATGAATCAAAAATAGCTGCTGCTGTTGCTGCTGAATAACAAACACTATGCTTTTGAAGTAAAATTCTCAAAGTCATCCTCCGCATCAGACTCTGAAGTGTGACACATAAGATCCTCAACTGCATACGAACCAGCAGCCTCAGTAGCAACACATTTGCAATGCAAAAGAAGGCTCTGTTACTATATCGAACTTAAGATTCCATGGCAACATGGCTACTTTTAACATCTCGTACATGCCAAGACTTGCATATCTTACAATGCACTGCCTTGGGCTGCTCTGTCACTGCTCAAGCTTTAGATGATGCTAAATTGGCAGCAGTGGCGCACACACACTCCTATTCTCACACATGCCCTGCCGTGCAGAGCTCCTGTTGTAAATAGAATGCTCCTTTAATGGAGCTAAATTTAATTTTTCGAGTTTCGGAGAGTAGCATAATGTTTGTGATAAAGGTAACGCCGAGATTTCTGCCAATAATCGCGGTGTGTTTGGAGTCTTTTTACAACCATCATTCCTGGAGATTCATTTTTCAGATTATGATAGGTGAGGGGCTTGCAATGATTTTTCCATGGGGTACCATAAGATCTGAGCACCAGAAGTGCAAGGTTGTGTCCACATTTATGGTGATTCATTTGAAAACACTAAGGCCTTAACTCTAAGATGTGAAGGTCAATCTAGAAACTTCTGTCCCTTCCAATTTCTTATGATCACTCATTACCTTCACCAAGGTTATTTTTTCTCCTGTGTCAATTTGTTGGTGAGTTTTTTTGATTTCTTGGTTAATTGGTTTGTCAGCAGAATTACATTAAAAAAATCCTGAACACATTTTTGTGAAACTTTGGTGGAGGATAGACAGCAGTCACATCACTAAAAATGTTGTTGGTCAGATACAGTTATGTCCCTGACCATAATCACATTAATTGTGATGTTTAATGACAACAGAAGGTTACAAGGTAAATTTATTAATTAATTTATTTATAAATAAATTGAGCAGTCTTAAAGCCTGATGAGTGAAACTGCTCTGTAGTCTGTTGGTACAGCAGCAGATACTTCTGTATCTGTTGCCAGATGGCAGCAGGGTGAACAGACTGTGGCTGGGTGAGTGTTGTCTTTTAGCGTCCTTTGGGCTCTGTGCAGACATCTCACTTCAGCGATGTCACTGATGCTCTGTAGATGGTACCAGTGATGTTCTGGTGGTATTGATAACCCGCTGCCCTGTCCTGTTAAAGAATCTTGCTCTGTAATTTAGCCTTCCTAAGTTTGTGTAGGAAGTAGACCCCTTTCTGTGCTTTTTTAACTAGGGTGGTGGTGTGCGATGATCATGGCAGGTTCTCTGTCATGTTGATTCCCACGAACCTATAGCTGTTGACCTGCTCCTCCTCAGCTCCACTGATGTAGACAGGGGTGTGTGTCTTTGCTTCCTTTTCTAAAATCAACAATCAATCTGATGTTGAGCAGGAGATAGTTCTTTGTGCACCAAGGTTATGGATTTCCTCACGATATGAACTCACATCGTTGTTTGTAATGCAGCCGATGATGATGGTGTCATCAGAATACTTCACAGTAGAGTTACCCTGATGTCTGGGAGAGCAGTCATGGGTGTATAGTGTGAACAGGAGGGGTCTGAGCACACAGCCCAGGGGAACTCCGGTGTGACTGCCAAGCCATACTCTCTGGGGTCTGCTTGTGTTGAAGTCCTATATCCAGTTGTAGAGCCTTCTTCTGCAGCCCAGAGTGTTTAGTTTTCCAATCAAGTCAATGGGTGAGATTATGTTGAATGTTTAGCTGAAGTCAACGAACAGCATCTTGATGTAGCTGTTCTTTTTCTCCAGGGGCATGAAAACTGAGTGAAGGGCAGTAGATATAGCATCCTATATGGATTCTTCAGATGTGCAACTTGAGTTAGAGCCTGTGATCTCACTTGTAGTTCATACATGCAAGTCATCCTGTGCTATAATTACTGTTGACCCTTTGATTTCAGCATCAAAGAGCTAAAGACAGAACATGGTCCAGAACCATGGCTTCAGAAGGGAAGGGAGAAAAATAATGTATGGCTGCCAATATTGTGAAGGTTGATGAAAATATAAAATTGCCCACTTATGAGACCTTTACTCTGGTACTTTTGGCTGTGCAGTAAAGTGATACTTCGTTAGCTTCTTTGCTTGTAGTAATAGTTGTCCTGTGTCTTTCAAGCAAAACATCACATTGATACTGCTTTGCAAAATCTGGAAATCACTCATGAATAATGCAAAGTTGAGGTCAGTGAATGAAATGAGCCATGAAGTGAAAGGCGGCCGTTTTTTCTCCTCAGTCCTAGGCTGTGTGTGTAGCCATCGGTGCTGATTGTGATCCGAACGTTAAGTGAAGCTTGGTAATAGAGCCTCACACTAAGTGACTGTGTGTGATTCACTACAAACATCAATAAGACGTGGGGGCTGAGGCATAGCTAGACACTGCACTGATAGTTAGACAAGAAGTCAGAGCAAACACTGGGAGTGCATTTAGTTTTTCTGCTCTATTTATTCACAAGTTTTCCTTGATCTCTCTCATCTTTTCAGTTCCCTGCAATTTCTTCATCCTTCTCATTATTTCCCCTGTGCTTTTCTAGGCCCAGGACCCCCTGCAGACCAGACAGTGGTCATCGAGGAGTTTCGCTACCTGTCCCAGAAGCTCTTTGTGTCTGTGTCCGTCTTTGCTGGGTTGGGAATCCTGCTTGGAATCGTTTGCCTCACCTTCAACATCTATAACAGCAATGTTAGGTACATAGACTCAGTTACATGAAAGCAGTTTCACGACAAGATCGTTTAAAGTTACAACAACTATTATTTTTTGTATGAATCACATGAGTCATTTAGACCAATGTGTCTTTTACGCAACTGTTCTTTACAGCTTAATTCCGACATGGGGGAACATTTATGGAAATTAGTACTACTTGAGCAATATTTGGTACCTGGTGCGCAAGATAGAGCACAAAGACGGTGAGAGAGCAATAAGTTAAAAAACAGTATTACAAAAACAGGAACGGAAATTGTTCCTGTCGTCTCACAGACTGCATCACTGATGGATTTTAAAGCCTAAATTAATGACCTACATTTTTTTTTCCCTGATCAATCAAGCTTTATTAGAGAGCAAATTATGTTGCCTACTTCATAAGGTCAGACATGCACAAGCACTAAATGACAGGGTTAAGCTCCAACTCTCATTTAATTCTGATTACATGCATTACACTACTTTCATTTAGCTGATGCTTGTGCAAGAAACATGCAAGTGCTTCATCAAAAATGTTGAATTTCTTCAAGTGTTACAATAAAACAAATAACAGATTAAGAGAATGTAATACCTCCTTGCCAGCAATGTCTTTTCAGGTTATCTGTCAGCTCTATTCTTGTGAACATGATATCTCAGCAAAGCCTCAAGGGAATTTTTTTCAAATCTGGCACAAATGTCAACTTGGACAATTATTTGGTGGTCAAAGGTCAAGGTCACTGTGAGCTCACAAAACATGTTTTAGCTAAATAACTAAAGAATTCATACACTATTCAATTTCTCACAAAAAATTTCTCACATCATAATCTTCCTCAAAAGTCTGTGTAATGGTCGTTATTCAACCACATAACTAAGGAACAGAAAGGAAGATTGTGACCATATTTCACATTTGGTCAGATAGTAAATTGATGACACTAGAATTGGGCGCTCACTTTGAAACTGTGCTGATTGTAGAGCTCTTCTGTGCTGCTGGGTTGAACATGCATGTGAAGCATCCACATTTTAGAATTTGGAGCTTCTTCATATTCTGTCAGAATCAAACATGTGAATGCATACAACTAATTTGACTGTTCTTTGTCCTCAGTGAACGTACAGACTGATAGATACGCAGCAGTAGTCCACCATAAGCTCACTGAATTTGGTGATGTTGACCATCAGGTGATTGTCGGTGCACCATGTGGTGCAGCTCCCTGTCAGACAGCATGTTTCTCACTGCAAATTATTCACTGGAATCAAACATGTCAATAAAGTGAGAACTTCCATTTCACCAAAAAAATAGCCTTATGAGACAGACATGGATGTAAATTGCAACTTGACTTCTGTGTGGAGGCGTAAAACTGTGAGGTGATACTTGTAGTTTCTGAGGTTCTGTCAGTGGAGAACTTGTTCCTCCATTGTGGAACCAAGACAGCAAACAGTCATGATTTTGCTGAGCAGTAGGCTGACCCCCCTTTGTAGTGAGTAGCTTCGTGGACAGACGCGTGTTGTTGTTGTATGGTTTGACCAGGTCTTTGATGTAGGATTAGCCATTCACAGCACTATAGTTTTCAGTGTTAATGGGGAGGTCAAGTTTTAGAGATGCCTTCCCTGGAAGGAGGATCAGCTTTGAGCATGCACCTGGGTTTCAGACCAGGAAAAAGACAGAATAAGTTAAGTGTCATTAGTTAACAGTTGTATTAGCTTTATATTTAAAAGCTTACATGCTGTAAAAAAAATAGATAAATAAATGAAAAATTCTACTTGATATATGATATGACATCAACATGAGAGGTCGTAGCAAGTTTTTTTTTTTCCTTTTCCTTTTTAACCTTTCTGCTCAGGTTGCATCAAATGGTGACGATGATGATTGCTAGCCGGCTAGCAATGTTTCCACCTTGTGAATCTGTGTGTGTATGTGTGTCATCATGGCAAAATGTGATCCCAGAGACACATATTGGAACAGGAACTAAAGAAGTGTTGAGTACTTTGCCAAGTGTTAATACTGTATGTCTGTCTATCTCTCTGTCTGTGGACAGTTTTTTTTTATTCTTTTACTCGATAACCGTGCAAGATGCAGCTAGAAAAAACTTTCCAGATTTGTAGTTGAGATTAAACTGAAGCCCAAGTTTGAAGACGGGTGTGGTCTCATGTAATATGTAGAATATCACTGAGTAGGGTTGTATTGTGAATATGCCAATGGGTGGAACAGCTGGTGCAACTCACCCACTCATACTAAAGTAATCCCTTTCACTTATTACTTATTGCCCATTTGACCTATGTAGTGGAATTGTTTTCTGCAGAGACCCTGCCCTGGCATCTGCCCTGAGCCTGTATTATCTTATTATTTTGCTGTGTATGGGGTGTTTCAGGGCATCAGTCTTTGGACAGTGGTGTGTAGCCACCTGCAAATAACAACCAGGAAAGTGAATTTTCTAAAAAGGGAGCGACCAGGTTTCATTGCTGTCTCCTTCTCTTTGCTTGGCTTTGTCTGTGTAAGCTGTGTCATCGTCAGATGTGAGTGTTTGCTTGTCTGTGCTTTAACCACTGTGAAACAATCAGAAAATAACCTTTCATTACTTTGATTCACCGCTTTGTTCACCCTAATACCGTTCACTCTCTTCATTCACTGTCTAGCTTGCTGGACGACTACTGCCCTCAGTCTAGAGCTAGAGCTGGGGAGGAAGAGCCAACTTTGAATGGTTTGTTATCAAACAGCAGAGGACAGTTACTGCAAATGATGCCTTTAAGTTAAAAAGAGCAGTGGAATGATACAGGTTTAAATACAATGCACGGATCAAAAATACTGTGTGTATGCTATAAGAAGCATTCAGTAAGAGAGGGAACTTTCACTTAAACTGTATTGTAGCATAATGTTAAATTATCAAAACATTAAATCAAGTTTTAAAGAGCAGCTGATTTATTATTTCAAAAAAAGTGTAATCGAAATTTTGAAATTACATTTAGATGACAATTTAATGGTGCAATGCATAAGACACACTGATCGGCCACAAAATTAAAACCCCTGACCCCTGGTGATGCAGTGTGTGACGGGTGATGTGAAAAACATCACCTCACCTTGTTACAATGGTTTCTGGCCTTCATGTGGATGCCACTTGACACGCACCACCCATCCAAACACCATTGAGGACCAAGTACATCCTTTCATGGCAACGGCACTTGCTGATGCCCTGACACACCACAGAAACTTCTCAGGAACAGGAGGTCAAGGAAGATGACCAAGAGCCCAATCTGATTATCTGAGTATCTGTGGGATGGGCCACTGCCCACACTCAACTAAAATGATTGAATATGAATCTATCTGTAATATTCACAGTGCTCAGTCTGAATGTTGATGGTGACTCGTAAAAAGGCATTTATGAGCCCCAGTTGAATACATACTGCAGTTTATATTCCTGACAGGCAGCTGATGCTCTGGACTGTGTGGCAGCAGGAGGATAAAAGTAAAGAGCTTTGTGTCTCTGTTTGTAGGTGCACTGGGATATAGAGCCCTTGACAGACACAAATATCCTTCTGTGCGTGATCGAGTGGGTTTATGCGTGTACAAGCCTGTAGTGTGTGTTTTCTGAGTGTGTGTGTGTTTGCGTGTGTGTGTGTGTGTGTTTTTGTTTAGCATATAAAGATAGGGTAACTCCTCCAAGCTACAGTGGCACAATGTCGTGGTAAGAGAGCTCTGTAAGCAGAATTGGCTGTTGAAATGCCAGTTGAAGAAGAAAGAAGAGCAAATAAATTACCAGGTGATGTGTAACCACTGTAGCAGTTCAAACCCTTCTAGTATTGAAAGGGTTAGTTATAAATTCATTTAGCCATCCATTCATCTTCTTCCACTTATCCAAGATCGGTTCGAGGTGGCAGTAGGCTTAGCAGGGTACTCCAGACATTCTTCTCCCCAGCAACACTTTCCAGCTCCTCCTGGAGGATCCTAAGGCATTCCTAGGCCAGAACAGATATATTATCCCTCCAGCAAGTTCTGGATCTGCCCTGAGGTCGCCTCCCAGTTGCCTGGAGAACCTCCAAAGGGAAGCACGCTGGAGTCATCCTAATCAGATGCCCAAACCTCCTCAACTGGCTCCTTTCAAAGCAGCAACAGCTCTACCCAGAGCTCCCTCCGGATATCCAAGCTCTGTTGGACTTGCCGAACCCTCATCCAACCACTTCGCACTGAGCTGCAAACGGCCTCAATGCCTGATGGACATCATGGCTCGAAGAAGCCAGCAGAACCATGTGATGTGCTGAAAAGTAGAGATGTAATTATGAGGTCCCAGAACCGGAGAATCTCGTCAGCCCTACCCCCATGGTACTTCCCGGAGGACACAGTCATCTGCCTTCTCCAAGTCCACAAAACACATAAAGACAGGATTGTTAGCCCCCCAGAGAGCTGCAATCTGCATTGTTCCTCCTGAATCCGGGGCTCAACAGTTAGTCGAAGCTTTCTTTCCAGGACTATGGAATAAACTTTCCCAGGGAGGCTGAGCAGTGTGATACGCTAATAATTGGAGCACACCCTCCAGGCCTCTTTTTGAAAGTGGGAACCACCACTCATGGGAACAACAAGTCTCCCATTCTCATTCTGATTCTGATTCTGATTCCAGTGGCACTGTACCTGACCTTCGTGCAAACGCCAAAGAGGCATGTCAGTAAAGACAGTCCAGTAATGTCCAAAGCCTTCAGAATCTCAAGGCAAATCTCATCCACCCCCACTGCCTTGCCACCGTAGACCTTCTTGACCGCCTCAGTTGACCTCAGCCAGAGATATGGACCAGTCTTCCCCGAGTCTTCAGACTCTGCCTCCCATGAAGAGGATCTGGTATTTGGGTTCAGGAGCTCCTCACAGTGCTATTTCCACCAGCCGATCATATCCCCCTGCGCCTATGGCCAGGACAGCTGGCAAACCATCAGTTCACTTAAAGATCAGAATTTTTCTTCACTAATTTAAACACTGAAAATCTTTAAGCATGAGAAGGCTGTGCTATCCAGCCAATAAATAAAGATAATTACTGATAATTGATGCTCCATCATTAGAAAGTAAACTGCAGTGTCTTTTTACATTTCAAATTGGTTTAATTTTAAGTGACTTTGTTCAGGAATAAAAGTCAGCTGATGTTTACTGTTAAACAACAGACAATTGTATATACAAAATGTTATGTGCTGTAAGAAAATTACTTGAGATAGCCAATAACTCCAATGATATTTCATTCACTTCGAGTTTTATATTCATGCACATTTTTGTCACACAAAGGCAGGTGCCCATTTTCACAAATGGTAGATATCTCTTTTTGAACCAAACTGTTCATGTTTTAATATCACCAGTTTATGGACTTGCAGTATATGTCAGATAATTTAGTGTTTTGCATTTAAATACTGTAGCAGCGTATTTATATTGCAAAGCAAAATACAGTTATTCATTTTAAAGGAAAGCTTTCAATTTGTTTTTTTCATATTGCATTGCAATAGCCTGTGTAAAGTGATCATATACCAAACAAGTAATCAGTGCTGATAATACTCTATGCTAATAGATTAAGGAGTGATGATAATACAGTACATGCTTTGAATTCCATAGATATAACATGCACTTTTTGAAGCAGACCGGATTGCATGAAGCAGATGATAGAACGCTCATTGCAACCATAAGAGACTCTCGCTCAAAGACTTTAGACTTGACTTGGACTTGCAAATAACGACTTGTGGGCACATCTGACTGACAGCAGTCGAGATGGCCATTAAGGTGTAAGACATTAAAGTATTAAAATGTCAGTAAACATATGCAATCAAGTGAATTTACATGTAAGTGTTATGAGCTGTTGAAATGTCAGTTAATGTGTAAAAGATGAGATTACATAAAATCCTAGTTCAGGGTAGTTAAGAGACCAAATCTGACCTAAATTCAAAAACAATAAGTCTATATGTTTTATATTCTATCTCTTGTAAGAGTTTTACCTTTCTTCCAGGCACCTATTGTTATCCATTCTTTCGCTTTTTATAAATGAAAATCTACAATTGAATAACAGTGAACATCATGTCTGTTCGATCTTCTCAGCAAAGAGTCAGTAGTCAAGTCTACTCTGCCTCCAGAAGATCAGCTATTGCCAGTATCCACAGTTAATGTAAGAAAACCCTGTTAACAGTGAGTGTCAGTAGAGGCCAATTCAGAGTTTCCATGTCAGCTTGTCTGGGAGGGTCCACTTTGGTCCTTGTGAAGTAAATATTGTCATATTGTCAAGCATTGCTACTAAACAACCATTACTTTAAGCCCAGTCCCAATACACCCCTTGTTCCGACCACTTCTAACTACTGACAGCACTTAAAATGTCAGTAGAAGTGTAAGACCTGAACGCAAAAGCTAAAGTAAGATGTCAGTTGAAATGTAACAGGTACATATATTGTATATTCTAGATCTACTGTATATCTCCTTTATGAATGAGTTTGGCCTTATTTGACCTTGACCCTATTTCCAGGCAGCCATTTTATCCATTAATGGTATGAGTCTATTGTTTGCCTTTGGGTTTTTGTTCATGATTACATGATTTTGTACATGTTTGTAGTAATCTCCATGTATTTATTTATTTTTGCGTTTGCTCCAGGTACATTCAGAACTCTCAGCCCTATCTTAACAACATGACCGCAGTGGGCTGCATGATGGCTCTGGCTGCTGTCTTCCCTCTGGGCATAGATGGCCTTCATGTTCACAGGAGGCAGTTCCCTGTCATTTGCCAGGTACAATTTAAAGTTGCTCAAAACACACTGATTTAATTGCAGACTCTAAAACTGCCAAAACTGAACATCAGTTTATGGGCTTCCATAATTGGAAATAAAAGATCGATCAAAACACGACTTACTGGTAGCCTGCAGCAGCACTTCCGTACACTTATTCTGTGTGCAGGAAAACAAACAAGCGACTGGTACAAAGTGTCTGCGATGTTTCAGAGGTCCTATGTTGCAGAGCTTGTCAAAGTCTAGACTTTGGTCCACATTTGGATTGAACTGCAAGTCATTTATCTTGATCAATAAATTGTTAGTGGTGTTGAATACACACAATAGCCCAATTTTTATTACAGCCATCCTGTCCACGGATTATTATGGTTTAATGTGGCTTATTATCCTGGCGACATTATCTTGCAACGTTTACAGCTGGAGAGAGTAGAGAGAGTGTTGTGTGTTGTGACTGCTGAGCTCATGCACATTATACAGGAGAATTTGCTGTCAGCTCCTAAGTCACCGATACATAATGTGTCTCACTTTCTCCATTACACCGTTTTTACAACTGCTGTAAATATAGTTATAAGACGATGTCTGAGTCAGAGTTTGCCATGTGGCAAACATCATTTCCATGTGGTGAGTTTATCTGGTGTGACACTTTATTTGTCACACTTACAACTTGTACTTTTAATAAAAACTTGCTTCTCTGCCGTGTTTTGGTGTCATTTAGCTCAATAGATTAATTTCTCCTCTGTTGTCAGTGTATGCTGGAGTTTGACACAATTGATGGGACTTCAATGTGCATTTAGATACACATCTAAATCTATAACTTCATACGGCAAAGGATACGTGAACCCAAAAATAGGGACTTCAGGTGTGTTCAAGTTCACCTTGTAAAAAGTGGCAATGACAGTTCAGCACATACAAATCTAAATCTAACAATATTTTAACCCTCAGTTCGGAAATTTTGTTTTCTATTTTTAAATCAAAAATCAAGTTTAATCATGACCTTAAAATCGAAAGTCAAATCAAATCGTGGATTTGGAAAATCATGACACCCCTATCAATTTACAATGGGAAGTAAGTTTTAAACAATGATTATTGTCATAGTCAATTTGATTTACTGTTCACACTACGTCAAAAATTATAACAGTTGCCCAGATAGTAACTAGTAGTCTAACAAAACAACCAACTCAAGGTCCTCAAGGTCCATTTTATCTAAATCTTTTGAATATTTCACATTCACTAGAAGTTGTCATGAAGATGGATCTGTTGACATATTATGAGCTCAGTAGCTGCTTATCTGATCTTTTTTTCCTTGTTCAACTATCAGGCTGAAATTAGGAAATACCCCCTAAACTGTACTCTACATTATACAACATGAACAAGTGCAAATTAATTATACTTGTTGCATGGCCAACATTCAACAGACACAGGGCAACATGAGCATTTTAATGGAATAGTGTTTCTGGTCACCTATGACAGTGAGTTCAATATTCTCTCTCTTTTTTATCTAATTCCCCAACATTTCACTTCCCCTCAAACCAGAAATAGTAAAAAATTAAAGTTAGTAAGTTAGTAAAGAAATCATATAATGCAATTAAGTCAGGAATACCAGTGGAAAAGACATCTGGCAAGCCAGCTCAGTCCATGTTAATATGCCTATTGTTATTGTTGGTAGTTTACAGGTGGTATGTGCTCTTTGGGAAAATGTCATTATAATATCATTGTGGATCGCTGCCTCTATTTGCAGTCGAAAGTGTCACTACCCTACCCATCCATGTGTGTTTAGTTGCAGTTGTTCACTGCAGTAAAGGCAGACATGAAGTATGGAAAAGAGATAGACAGCCTCAGTGAAGGTTATTTTCATTTCAATGTCATTCATGACACAGTGAACACTATTAAACTTTAACGAGGCTTAATGATGGAGAATGAGTGAGGAGCTGATTTGATTAATCTCTTTGATATATTAATCAGATTCATTATAAAATCTTTCTTTTCTCCTCTGCCAGTTTCGCCTGTGGCTGCTCGGTCTGGGTTTCAGCCTCGCATATGGCAGCATGTTCACCAAGATCTGGTGGGTCCACACCGTCTTCACTAAGAAGGATGAGAAGAGGGATAAGAGAAAGGTAAATGTGACAGTTATTGAAGCTGTTGGTTTATGTTCTGAGAGTGAACAGTTAAGTCCACCCCGAGCTTTTCTGCCAAGCCACTGAGGTCAGGATGCACTTAATCATCACCTTCAAGAGACAGCAGCTCAGGCCATGAAGACAGTAGGTTGGCCGGGTCAAGTCCAGAACGACCAGTCAGTGCAGTGTGGAATGAACAGGTGCCATTTCATCTCCTTAGCACTACTGCAAGGCATTAAACTCCTAACTGCTTGGGACTATCTGCCTTTCCAAGGGCCGAGATTCCATTTCATTCCACCTCTGATCCACCAGTGGATGTAGCAACAGAGTCGTAACAGAAGTGAATCATCGGTGTGAAAGTGTAAGCTGGCAGGGCGGGACAGGGGTCTGACGCTCCGATGGCATTCACAATTTGACAACTAAACAGATCCTTCACTGGATATCACTCAAAATAGACTTCAACCCACAAAGCAATGTAACAGGACCAAACAACAATAATGTGGAATCAGGTCGTGTCTAATTGATCCGTGGAAAAGTGTCTGTCCATGGCAGTGAGAGCCAGGCAGCTCCGTCTGTTATTGGCGTCGACTTAATGAAACCATATCTCAAATAAAATCCAAATAGACACTATTCCTACACCTCTCCTAATGGAGGTGCTTGACAGAATTGGTCCTACCATCCTCTCCATTATAAATAACTGTATAGTCTCTGGTTTAGTGTCCGTCTCCTTGATCCCCATCTTCCAATTAATTACATCTCAAAATTACCTTTTTCTATCTTTATCTACAGTCTTTTGAAAACTGATTTCCCCACATCTCCTTGTCCACCAACAGTAGCTTATTTGAACAATTCCTGCCTGGTTTTATAGCTCTCCACAGTACTGAGACTGCCTTGATTATGGAAATACTTACGGCTCACGGCTGTGAATGCTGGTGATTCCTCAATCACAGTCTTTCTAGATTTTAGTGCAGCATTCAACACGTTGGACCGCAATATGCTGTAGAACCACTTAGAATCTTGGGTAGGTAGGTCTTGGCAGCAATGCCCTCCAACAACTCCTACAGAAACCGCTCCATTGTCTGTGGTAACGTCTCCTCTTCATCAGCTAGTCTCACTTGTGCTGAACCACTTTGCTAATTCTGGCACTTATTTTAGATTTAGTCTTGTCTTTAGAAGGAAATGCTTTTTAGTTTTTTTTTCATAGTTTTAGTCTAGTTTACACAGCAAAAATCTATTTTGAGCTCATTATTTTGTTCCTTCTGGGTCATGTCATTCCTTGCCGTAACATCAAGTTCCACTGTTATTCTGATGACACTCAGTTTTATGTTCCACTTTAAATATCCAACTCCTGTTATCTAGCTCCCATTAAGGCCTGCCTAGTGGATATACATTGTTGGATGTCCCAGAACCTCTTACGACTAAAACATCGATAAATCAGAGATTCTACTGTTCGTTAATCTTATTCTAGATCCCATGTTTAAGATCGTCGGGTTCAGCCTCGGGTTCTCAGGCTCAACTTTTTGCAAAAACCTTGGTGTTATTTGACTTTACATTAAGTAAAAAGGGTTGTTCAATCTTGATACCTTCATCTAAGAAACCTTTCCAAAATAAGATCATTCCTATGTAGTCAAGATCTCAATAAAGATTTAATGCATATTTCTGTTTTTGCTTAGACCACTGCAATGCCCTTTACTCTGGTCTTAGCCAAAGCTCATTAGATCACTTTCAGCCGGTTCAGCAGCCTGAAATCTTACTGGTATAGTATGGCTTTAGCTGCACATCACTGGCTGCGAGTTAGATTTAGAATTGACTTTCGAATTTTAAAGCTCTTTATCTAGCTACCCCACTGCTCCCACTCACATATGTGCTAGGTAAATTAAGGTCCTCTGATATGGCTCTACTAGTTGTTGGGTAAGACCCCACTCAGACAGAAAGATACATATCGGGTGTTTTGATGAAATCACCAGTAATCCCATTCATTTGTGTGAAGCTAGTGTGCTCAGGCTGTGGCAGGGCAGATGTAAAAAAACACAGCTGGTTGCTGTGAAAAAGGTTGATATAGCATCAACACAAGAGAAACACAACTTGACATCACATTGCAGTGTCCAATCATGTAAGCTTCCAATCAGAGTGGCGGCATCGACGACCAGAAACACAATGTGAAACATGTATTCACTGTGTGCAGACAATGTGACCACAATTTCCTCAAGATACTCAGAAGCTTGTTCCACCATTCCCTCCACATTTAAGCCGCTGGTCTTTGGAATGCTTCTTAAAAAGGACTAACATTCCTGGACACAAGTCCATAGGAATAAGTAGGACATAAAGAGCCTATTTAAAGTTGACAGAACTGTAAATGCCAGGTTACACACACTGACAAGAGAGATGGAGAGTAAATGAGCCGTAGGATGAGGATAACTCTTGTAGCCGTAGCTGTGATTGTGTGGATGAAAAGTGTAGATCTGTGTTGGTTAGATCCTACTGCTGCCTTTGCATCTTTTTCTGTTTTTGCTCGATTTGAATAACCAGAAAGCTCTGATCTTGTGAAAGTGATAGTGTTGGACCTGTTCTCACAAAACCTTCCTTTCTTTAATGCTGAATACTGAAAGAAGACCTTTATTTATTGACTGAGGCAATAAGTATGGCCTCTTTGTTTTTTATTTCCTGTCATGGCCCAGTGCTTTGAGGGCAGATTGAATTCAGTTAGTGAAGGATCATTGTTTTCTCTTCCAGCTTAGGTTAGTCTATTTCTGGCTTCATAAATCCCTCCCTCACAAAATCAGAAAAAAGAGGATTTGTGTCATTTTTGCTGATCCCTCTGTGCTGCTCTAGTGACCACCACCCCCATGTTTCCCAGCAGCACCTGGAACCATGGAAACTCTACGCTACTGTTGGTGTTCTGCTCAGCATTGACATCCTCTCTCTGATGATATGGCAGATTGTGGATCCTTTACATATTACAGTGGAGGTATGATTATTCAGAATACTTAATGTCTCTTAAAGTGTCAGTCAGTGTATTTGTTGTGTCTAAATAATAACAACAGGATTGACAGGGAAAAATTTAAATAATAATGAACCTTAGTAGAAAGATGAAAATTGTGGAAGTATGTGGTCGTCAATAATAAACTGAAATCATTTAATCAAAATTAAATTTCAGTTTCCATTTGACCAAAAAACGAAATTTCGTCAGTTTTCATTTTCATGTTTCAAAATAATATCAAATAATTGTCATTTTATTAATCATTTGAAATGGAACCATGTCATTTAGCACACCGTTCATGAAAATATCTATTATACCAAGATCCTCTCAGGCCTCTCTTGTGGAAATCTGAATCATTCTGAAAATAACAATGAAAGACAGACATTTCTATTTGATTTTTGATTAATCATTTAGTCTAGTAAATGTCACACAATATTGTCCATCAACATTAAAAATCTCCAATTGTTTCCAGTGAACCTTTTGCATTTTACACAATAAATTACTTCAATGATTAGAATGGCACTAAATAGTGCACGTACCTGCGCTAAGGCCCGACAGTCCTCGTTAATTCAATCAAGCCTAATCCAATATCAAACCAGAGAGCACTGTACCACTTTATATCTGAAACCACCCATTACTGCTTAACCATAATTTTAAATTCACCAGATCTGTAATAGCCAACCACAAGGATGACAAAACAATGCAGATGGAATCATAGTTTCTATTGTGTTGTGGAAAAGTAATAGATTTCTTTTAGCAGGATCCATGTCCAATTGTACTCACTCCTAGATACCAGCCACCTTAATACGCCTGATTTTAAAAAAAAATCTAGAGCCATGTATTAATTCAAGAAATTAATGAAAATGTTAAGAAATGAGAAAGTAAGAACGATTCCTGGATCCACCCCTTAATCCGGACCAGTACCAAGACCTATCCTCCATCCGAGTTTCGTGGAAATTCAGTCTGTAGTTTTTGTGTAATCCTGGAAACAAACCAACCAACACACAAATGGACACAGGTGAAAACACACAATGACTCATTATCAAATTTGTTGGCAATTGAATATTTTCTGTCAAATGAGGATCAATTGATTGTCTTGACACATTCTTTTTCAATAAGCACACATTTTTGATTTAATGTGGTTCATATGCCATGTTCATTGGGATGGAAAATAAAAATACTGTGAACATTAACCAGCCATTAACTTCCATAAAAATAGGTTCACATGTGTATGTCTATTTTAGCAACATTTTAGATAGATTTCATGTCAGTGTTTGGTTTTGAAGATGTTGTGTGTTGCTGTGTTTCTCCTATGTGTTCATGTTGTATGTATGTGAGCAGAAATTCACCAGAGAAGCTCCCAAAGGAGACCTGGATGTTTTGATCCAGCCTTTACTGGAGCACTGTAGCTCAGAAAAGATGAACACCTGGCTGGGTAAGTGGATACAAACCAACTCCTGCATCTCTATTTCAAGTCACTATATCTCTAACGCCATACAAGTCCTTCTGCATGTGTTAGGCGATACATAGTTTTAAGGACCAGCAGCACGTTAGTCATCAATTTAACTAAACAGAGTAGCTGTTCTGGAATGTTTCAAATTTGAACTCAAGTCAACAGTGAAGTTTGAAGCTCAATGTGTACAACAGGCTTCAGTTCAGGTGAACAAGAGATGAGCATAGAGTCATACAAATTATTTTCTGCCTTTCTGCTTATCCTATCAAACCAAACTAGCCAATGGTTTAGCCCCTGATAATTGAGGTTCATTACCAAATGAAGAAAACAGCAAGAGTGAAACATAAGGCACACAAATGTCTGCCTGGAAGTTGAACTCAGTTTAAAATACTGTATGTGTTACATGTTATTGTCCTGTATGAAATTAGCAGCAGTACAAATCATTCCTCAGGACTGCCATCTTGTCCATCTCTTTAGGTGTGGTGTATGGCTACAAAGGCTTACTGCTGCTGCTCGGCATCTTCCTGGCCTACGAGACCAAGTCCATCTCTACAGAGAAGATCAATGACCACAGAGCTGTCGGCATGGCCATCTATAATGTCTCTGTGAGTTCAGTTTTATGGTCTATGTGTGTGTGCGTGCGTGTGTGTGTCTGTCTGTCTGTGTGTTTTTACAAAACCTAAGGTAAGTCCACGCCAAAGCAGAAGATGTGAAACTACATTTTTGACTTTGTACTTTTGGCCTTTCACAATTTAAATATTTGAAAAGATGGACTTGTGTTGGAGAGACATCTCGGAAAACTGAGCCAATGTCGATTATTGTCAGCTTGTCAACCTTAAACATGTGTTTGTGGCTTTGTCACAGGCTGCAAGCTGTAAGGAGAGGTTTCAGAGGATCATCACTCATATTAGTTATAATGTCATAATAGTGTTTATTCATAAATAACATACAAAAAACATTAGTGATTCACATAAAAAGAGTGATGACAAAGATAACACTCAATGTATTAAGTGATTGGTAATAGCACAGAGACTTGAGTCTTGAATCCTCAGATCAGGAGTTGGTCCTTGGCTGTTGTATGCTGGCTGTCCACTGCCCCTCCGGGATAGGTTAAATCTAGAGAACCAGTTGGATGATCGTATATGATGAATAAAGATTCTTCTTTTTCTTCTTCTAGAAGTTTAACAACAACATTCCTTAAGCTGGAGGCTTATAGTGTTCTCATTTTATATTATAATATACATTGTCTGAGGGTTTAGGATTGTACTCCCAAAGTTGGGGGACTTAAAAGGGAGTAATCAGAATCAGTAATGTAGAGGCTTGGATATCCTGACTATTACTCCCTAGTATGGATGAGGCTCCAAACACTGGATCACAAATATTCAATGACGTACTGACAGGGTTTAACACCCAATTTGTGCCTCACATGTAAGTATAGAGTCAGGCCAAACAAACCTTCTCCAGAGAAGCTGTCACTTGACTGTTAAACCTCATAGCCTTATAAACATGTGATCTGCCGCTCTACACATTAACTGGAAAATTACATGTGATCCACAGATGTTTGCTCACTCCTGCCATTAGTAAGTTTTATCCATTCTTCCCCTATGTCAGTTATGTAAGGGTAATCATTTTAAAATCACTTTTCATGAGAGACTAGCTTGCTGCTACTTTTGCCAGGGAGCAACATAATGCACTGGCCTTTCAACAAACCCCAATATAAACCCGCCCTCCAAGAGCTAGGCAGCTAAATCTAAAAGCTTATCCTGGCTAAACATGTTTTTTCTCAATCTGTTCTTAAGTCATGAACACTGGAGAGAAACTCATTTTGATCAGATTTAGATAATTAATCATCAGAATATCCTTTTCTCACTTGTGGTTGTGATGCCTGATTAATTCCTGTAACGATTAACAGTCTGGCTGCTGGATGATCAGATGGATTACCGGTCCAAAATCATGGGGAAAAAGGGAAAGCAGGTTTAACAGGTAGTAAACAGAGAACAAAAGAACAAGAAGCTGAACTAGATCAAAAAAGTACTGACAACGATTAAGATATGTTACTCAATAGATGGAACCCAGAATGATTTTAGAAAGTATGAATTCCAGATAAAGGAAATTATGAACATTCAAATCCAATTTCTGATACATAGACTTGGATAAGAACATTTTCACCATTTATATGCTACTATGCTTACAGCTAATGTGCAGATAAGTAATCTGGCTATTCTGTGGAAATCGACACGAGTAATAAATAGAAATTTACCCATGGGCAAACTTGCGCAAGTAAGTGAAAATTCACCTTGTTGGTGAAAACAACAGCCATCATTAACCCAGGCCCAGATGTTCATGCACGAGGTAATGTTTTCAAGTTTTACTCACATTGTGTTGTTCGCTGACTTTCTTCCTCACTCTCTGGGCTCTATTTAAATAATCTGTAGCACTTGGTCTGCATTTAAATCCATTTTGCTAGTTAAACAGCAGATAATCTGGGCACTAAGTGAGGCACACAGCGCAAAGGGGTTAGTATTTTATGTTAGTGGATGTTCTGTTCTTCTACACATTGAAAGGTCACACACACAGTCCAGATTGATGTAGTAAAACAGTTGAGGGGAGTGAAGCAGCCGTCCTGATGAGATCCTGTCTGAAAATATTTATTTCAGAAGATGAAAGTTTAATTCTGTTTCCTCTTCAGCTTTTAATAAATGCGCCACGATATTTGTTACAGTGACATTACTGCATTCATGGAAATGTTTAAAATAATGGAAAGCAGTCTCTCTCGTTTTTAGAAGTTTTAATGCAGAAATGTTCCATATTGTATTTCTAAGTTGGGCTTCATGCAGTTTGAATTAATGTTGCAGTTGAACGATTGAGTTTCTCACTGTTTATCTAACACTGCTTCGACGATGATCATGGAGAGTAATTCCGTTAAATATACATCTATTTATATGTTGACTCTCAGCGTTCAAAGGATCACTGTGAGGGGACAACCACAGGACGTTGATTGTACCACTAACGAGCGAATCTGGTGGCAAAATGTCTGTGTGGACTGAGCTCTATGCCTGGGCAGCCTGTCACTATAAATACTGTATATGTTCACCATCTGAAAAAGCTGATTAGACTGTGTGGTTGTGGCTGTAGCTGTTGGCAGCCAGACTAATGCGTCTGTCAGTAGTGTGCCTTCCTGCAGGCTCTGTGTTAGTCTGCAGACTTGGTCTTTCAGTTCCAATCCTTCAACGACGTGGCCTCTCTCAGCAGCTCTTTGACGTTTTCTTTGACTTCCTCTCTTTCATTTCATGCTCTGCCGAAGAAGCTCCTCCATCCTTGGTAGTGGGGCTCCTGTGATGTATCCTCATCATCGGGAATTAAGTCACATGTCAAAATTCCTCACTGCTTAGCCGTTTTTGCTTCCACAAATTTTTTAATCCAGCCTACATGCACCTAGCAATGTGAAATATGAACCACCGCTCCTTTTTACAGGCACATAGGAGTGGATGGAGAGGGATAGGGCTGTGTTTTACCTCTAACGTTAGGCCATCATTTGCGTTATGGATGCTTCATACTAAGGCCAAGTAACACACCTGCAAGTAAAGCATATAAGCAGAAAAGAGAGGACTTCTTCTTCTTCTTCTTAACCTTAACCCTTAGAAACTAACCTTATATTATTTTTGCAGTCACGCACTACAGGGGAAAGCAAATAAACAGAGAAAATGCCATTTCACATGCGTTAGAAACTAAGGTTGTGTGTTTTCTTGCCACTGACGCTTGATCCAGAACTTTCACACACCTGTCAGTGAAGCATTACACATATAAATGAGGAACTTTGCGCTTACTTGAACATTTCCGCTCAACAGTATAACAACAAGCATTGGGTAAATGTCATCACTGAAGCGAGCAATGTGAACACAGATTCATGATATCACTCTCACAGGGGGGAAAGAAAACTGTCCTGCAACTTCACGTGAGTGTCACACAGTAACGTTGCAGCCAAGGCAGTCATTTGATAATCATAAACATTTGGAAGATCCAGGTTGATTGATTTCTTCATCCTGGAGGCCTGCATACTGTGCGCGAGTTGCTGTCAGCTGTCTTTGATTGACAGCTGACAGCAACTCGCGTCCACAAAACCTCCACAAAAGGTTATTAATAATTATTATTAATTATAAA
>OMLP01035417.1:0-13597 GCA_900302685.1 Spondyliosoma cantharus
GTGCTGTCCAGTGTGTGTGTGTGTGTGTGTGTTCATCATGACTTCTTCCACCCCGTCTCTCGTTCTCACTTTCGTCTCTAACGTCCACTGCTTTGGCGGCGTCCCAACGTCTGTCTCTATTGTCCATCGAGCTGAGCTTAGTTGTAGCCGATGTCCAGCCAGCCGCTGGCTGGCCAGCGATCATAGAAACAAACGTTTGCAGCACAGCGCAGCACTCCTGGTAGGGGCATCTGGTCTCCAGTGTGCTGCTGTCCAGCCGCTGTCGGCGCGTTTGCCAGCAGCGGCTGGACAATACGAAATCTTACATTTGACACTTAGCCAAATTCGAGTCCTCTTTAGGTCTTTGCACTATATAACGTTATAAAATGGGAGGCAAAAATGAAGGACAGTTCTGTCAAATATCATGCATAATGTTATTCCATCTGATATGTCCATCCCTAGTCAACAGCTAACGTTACCATAAATAATAATACATCTTGATCTTTACTGAGAGAACAGAATTGTGTGTCTTGGAGCCGCTCATCATCAGGCTGAAAAAAACTGGAAATAGACGGGAAATTAGTTTAGTGTCATTTCAGGAGCGCTACACTTATGCCACAACCACGTGTTGTTCAGTATCGACTAGAGAGTTTGTTTACTATGTAGCAGTATTTTGAATTTGAGTGTAGTACCGCTTTTGGCCACATTCTTACATATGGCACCTTTAAGACAAAACATGATTCCTAAAAAAGTGGGTTTTGTATCTAAACCTAAACAAACAATGTTGTCACCTCAAGAAATGTCAAATTGCAACATGAAATTCATATTTTCAAACTATCTGTGGTTTGTAGAAACGTACATTGCCAGCGTTTACTCTAAATGAGGATGTGCACACACACACATACACATTTCCGGGGCCAGTACATAGGCTTGGATTCATTTTCCTTGAGACTTGACACCTGAACCATAACCATTAATTGCCTACCCCTAACCCATTAACCTATCCTAACCCTAACCCCAACCTCTGACCCAAAATCAGCTGCTGCAATTGGGGACGTGGCTTTTTGTCCCCAATTGCACCAGCCATCCCCAATTAACTGGTCTCAAATATGAAATGTGTCCCCCAAAGTAGCCTAAGTCATACACTCTCTCTTACACAAATGCACACACACATACTACACACCAGTTTTCAAGGCCCCAACTTTTACATGAATAACAGCCCTCCTCGTAGAAGCCCATCTGGCAGCTTAAGCTAAGTGACCCTCTCAATATGGAACAGGTCAGTGCTTTTGTGATTACTGTCATTAGTTTGTCCAACACTGATTCAAAGTCTTTTTCTTTTTTTTGTCATCTCGAGCAAAAATATTGAGAAGGGGGACTACAGGAATCAAAAAGAGGCACAGAGAATACAAATTAAATATTACAGAAAAAGGTTAAATAGGAGAGGTAGAGGCTTGTAAGGGGACGTAAATGAAAAGAAGTTGTGACAAAATGTTTGAAAACAACTGCTCTAGTGGTTGGGTGTGGTGTGTGAAGTATGGAGAAATGAATGGCAGCATCCTCCATGCTTAGGTGGAGAGTGACAGAGCTAATTATAGCCATCAGGATGTTCTGGTGTTCAAAGGAAGAAGACAAAGCCGAGCAAAGGGAGAAAATACTCAGCAGGTGGAAACAGCTGTGCCATATCCCCAGGGGCCGGCAGCACATTCGTTAGCACGTGTGACTCTTCTTATTAGCAGACGTTTTTATTTTTGCGTAAGAACTGTAGCACTGTGTCCTTGTCCCTTGTAAGGTTTAACAACTTTCATTATTTCATCTTTCTCTGCAACTGCACCTCTGCTCAAATAAACTTTATTTCTCTCAAAGCAATTCCACCCACCTCTTCTTCCCTCCCCTCAACACATCACTGTTTCATTGCAGCTGTACTTTTTTTTGCTATCCACTGTCAATGAGCATATGCCAGCAGAAGAAAAGGCACAAGCATCTGCCAAAAAATACAAGGTGATAGACATTCAAATGATTCCAATTTTTTTCTTTTTTTCAAATGTTTTCGTCTTTTTTCCACCTCCAGCTAATGCATTATAAAGCCAAGAGTAAAACTGAAAAAGGCAACTTAACCCATTCCCCATGAAAAAAAAATGGCAGAAACACAGTTACTTGAGAGTTTGCAAAGGTACTGTTTGAGAATTTACAATTGTTTTTTTGACAATCACTGCATTAACTTTCATGCTGTGCCTGCCAATGTGTAGATGAATTTATTCAGGAGGGCTCAGTAAGTCCACTCATGTCTTGCTGGGGAGCAGTTTAATAAATAAAAGAAAGTATCATATTTTTTCTGATGTTTTGTTTTTAAGTGCATTTTAACGCCAGCAAAAGTGTGAGAGATATCACTGCAACCTCCAATCATGGATCCATGAAGAAAAGTAGGGGGTTGCTGGGGGGATTCTACCTTTGGCAGTGAGGAAAGCGGTCGAGAGACGAGCAGAGCGTGTGACTGATTAAATAGTCTGCTTAATTGTTTGTGGAGAAGATGCAAGCTCAGCTGATGCATCACCTGATATATGACTAGGACCAAGAAGTAGTTATCCAAACAAACACTATGCTTCAAGATATTCCATATCTGGGAATAAGTTATAATTTAGATTTGATTTCACCATCAAGCTCCATCTGGTGTTGCATACTAAAAGGGTCAGATAAGTAATGAGACAAGGTTTAATTAGGAAATGTAAGTGGTTTAGATAGAATGGAAGACATACAATTTCCATGATTTTATGAATGAATATAATTTCGAACCTTTAACAATGGACATATTGAAATATTATAAATGTGGACGAAACAACACCACAATTACATTCAATTCCAAGTTGTGATTCATGGAATGCTGTATGTTGTCTATTAGCCAAGCCATGCTAGACCAGGTACCCAAGCCCATACTGTAGCTAGTGCTAGTACTATTTTTTACTAAAAAAAAAACAAACAAGAAGAGCTGATTATAGCAGTGTAATTTTGGGTCTGAAACACTGAGTGTGTACAACGTGGCTTCAAAAAGAAGTCTGATTATAAGCTTATGAGGAAATGACCTTACTTCTCACTTGATTTATTACCTTAGTAAACAGCTCCCTAAGGAGGTTATGGTCTCAATTGCTGAGTTCAAGTCTTCTTCTATAGAACATTATATTTATTTTTTAAATTATGGTCCCATTTAGAGTAAAATCAAAAATACAGCAGGGTATGCTTAAGGTGTTGCTACCTTGTGGTTGAAAGGTTGCTACCACACTTTGTTCTTGGGTCCTCAGTCAAATCCAATCAGGAAATCCTCTCCAGCTACACTATCTTGTCTAAATATGGTCACTTCTGGCTCCATTAAGCCAAGATGGATTATGTCAAATTCGTGGCTTCTGAATGGTAATCCATTTGGTGATGTCTTGGTTGTGTTATTATGGTTCCCACTGGTATTCTTGCAAGACCTGCTATGCGCTACCTCTGATTTGCTAGCATGTATTGTTTTCATACGACGAAAGCCTTGACAGCTTTGTGTTTCTGATGCTCTGTGTTAAATACATCCGTTAAGTTTTGCAATGGGAGAAAACATGAGAAACCCTGTGTAGGTGCCTTCTTCCCATGAGAGCAAGGGAGATTGGTGTGGCCTGTGCCCACAGCCAAGTGCCTGTCCCCAGCTGGCCTCCCATTTCCACGCACCACTGGGTGCCCCCCATAGTCCACTGTACAACCAGAGGGAGGAAATTCGTGGTGGCAGTGGGCCACAATGAATTTACTGCTTAATGTACTATTTCCAAACTCTATGTTCAGTGGTTGTCTAGTGTTAATGGGTTGTTTCTGTGTTTTTTCTCAGTTTTAAAACAAACAGCCAGCGGCGGAGCTGATACAACGTAATTTGAGCTGTAGTTTCTTTGGTACAAACAACAACCTCTTTGGCTGTCACAGCTGCAGTGTTACTGGACTTATTAGGTGGAGCAGACAGGTACGGTGTTGCAGCGCGGGTGAAGCCTGCCCTGCGGACAACCAGCTTATCAGCTTAACCAAATGAGCCCTGAGACATTCTGGCAGTGAAGAGTGGCTCCGGAGAATGAGTAACCCCTGAGAGAAGCAGTTTGGAAGAGAGGCCAAAGAGGTTGGTGTGTTTACCTGGGAAACTACAGCTCATATACTGCTCTACATGCCAACCAACAAGAAGCAGAGTTGGATGGATAATGCAATAAAACCAGAAGGATCCATAATACTGCTTCCTGGTAGGTTTGCACTTGGTCCCAAGGAGTATTATGCTTTCACAGGAAATTATATCAAGTGCAGTTAGGCAGAGACTCTACATTGACACTGTTTAACTCATGTCAAATAACATCATGTCTGTAAGTACTACATTAAACATACCAATATATTGCTGGTAGCATAACATGAGTTTTATTAATTCAACAGGTTAAGTTTTTTTGAAAATACATTTCAATATTGTTTTTTTGTCTGTACCAGTTTACCCAGGACGCTCTTCGGTAGCTCCATTCTGTTCTTGGCTATTTCTGCAGTAGGATTTAGATTACTCATTGGATGTACATGCTGCTAATTTTGCAGGCCTACAATGACACACAAGTGCAGAATTGCAGAAATGATAAAACATATTACCATAGAAAGCGATTGCAAAGAAGATGTAATAGACTATTCCCTCATAGGATTGTGTGCCAGTTAATTACACTGTATGGGAAAAAATTCTAACTCCAGGTCTCAACCCCCTATCAATTGATTTTCCTTTCGTTCCATTGCACCGAGCAGAAATGCCCACTCCATCTCAATTGTCAGAGGCAGCAGGATCCACTTATAGGTTCTTCTCAGGTAATTGCAATGCAAATGAGGTTCTCCAAAGACAAATTAGCCACCCCGAAAGAGAGGCCATGTCCTCAGTTGGCTGCCTGTCTAGTGGCTGGTCCAATGGATGGTAGAAAAAGACCCCACTTTGATTAATAAAACATGACTGAGATATCCTGATGATCTGCATGGGAGACAGCTTTGATCTCTATCTAAGCGTTGAGAAACACCCATGTTCTGTGCTAAGCCTGAAGGACACCATGCAAACAATTGTCAAGGCAATGCTCTGTTTCACACATAAGGAGAATAATAGCTGGTGGCTGCATTGGGTTTTGGATTTAATCATCAAGATTAAAGTCAGTTTCTTACATTGAAGGTGACACAAGTAGTCAAAGAATCACATTTAATCCCTGTTGAGATTTCTTTTTTCTCTCCCCCATTTCTCCATTTTTGTTTTTTTTTTGTCACATGACTGCATATTTCAAAGAGCAGGGGGAACATTTGCCTTTGGTTAAGTGTTGATGTGAAAATATGTTTAAACATGCACAGTTTTCTTCTTTGAGAGCAGTATCGGTAACAATGCACGTCCGCTCAGCCCTGGAAACAAGTAGTCTCATTCAGTCTGTTAACATTAGAGTCATGTAGGGTCTCCAACTGGGATAACACAGAGTGAAATCATTCATGTTAATTTGTGCATACACAAGGTGCAACTGTGTGAGTAGCCATGCATTTTAATGAAGCTGACACTGAACTCTTGGG
This sequence comes from Spondyliosoma cantharus, assembly GCA_900302685.1. NCBI lineage: Eukaryota > Metazoa > Chordata > Actinopteri > Spariformes > Sparidae > Spondyliosoma > Spondyliosoma cantharus. Next base: position 5,554 of record OMLP01035417.1, read on the forward strand.
TGGCAGTGTGTTCAAGTGTGGAAAATATGTTGGTTTGAGCATCTTTGGCACCAAAGCCTTACTTGGCCCTGTGAAGGGGACACAAATTGTAGAGCATGCCCGTAGAGAATTAATGTGTGCCTTATTGCAACTCAATTTAATACTGCAGTGATTTATGAAGTCCTAATTAGCCATAACTTACCACTTCCTTTTGCATCTGTGCTACGTATATCTTCCAAAAAGAGTGTAAAATCAATACTGGTTTTCAATCTTGTAGTTGAGGATACTGTACAACAGCATGATAAAGCAGGTTGCTTAGTTTCCTTTTGCAATTTTCAAATAACATCTTATTTTGCAATACTGTTCAACAGATGTTCGCTTATACAAGACTTAATGAACAGCGACTCAACCTGCATGGAAGGGCACACAATGGAAATACCTCAGGGGTTTTACACCTTTGACTTTTGACTACCTCATGAAAGGCTGATGTTGCTTTATCTGATGTTTCGCAGCAGAGTCGTCCCGATTTCTATAGCTCATTAACACTGAGCAGATGAAGTAAAAGGCAATTAATGAAAGGTCACGCCTGTCAGTTCCAAGAACCTCCCACAGTTTCTATGGCATCATGCCAAATACTTGGGGAAAAAATCAATGAGACATGGTCCCTCTGGATTTGCTGGTGACAAAGTGGATTACAAACAGTATTCAAAAGATTATGAAAAAGTTACGGTTCGGGTCACAGGCTTGTAAAGGCTGAGAAACACTTGGAAAAGGCTATAGCAGTCACCAGTCGTGGTTCGGACTAAAATCACTACTTTGTCAATGTTAGGCAAACCCTTTGCCCTGCATGTTTAAAACCATAACAAAAATAAGTACACCAAGTTAAAGTTCTACAATTTGTTGAGTTATCCAAATACCCAGACCTACACTGTCTTTGAATGTTGTGGCTGTATTGGCAGGTTTCCATGCAAACTTATTGGACATTTGAACCATTTTCCCAGAAAATCCGCAAAAGAAAAAAAGCAAATCAGCATCCACTATGAAGTTGCTGCACTTGGTACCACAAATTAGTGTTCCCTTTATGTCTCCGTGCCAGCGACAGTTGTGGCCAGGAGAACTTTTTTCGGCTTGTCATCATGCTTGCCATCATCCGCCCCATTACTGACGTGATATCTCAAGAATTTCAAATCTTGTACAAATGTGCCATTAGACTCAAGGAAGAATTAATTAGATTTTGGTGGTGAAAGATCAAAAGTCAAGGTCATTGTGACTTCATGGTGCCCTATTCTCATGAACACAAGACCACAGAAACACATCACGGTACAAGGTAATTTATTCTTCATTACACAACACAAGGTTGCATAACAAAATGAAAGTCGGTAAACACTTTCATGCTACACAAGTTACAGGATGTATATACAGTTATTTATCTTCAAATACACATAAACACTCGGTGAATCCAATAGTAACGAAGGCCTTGTGCTAATGTAGCTTTCGTAAAAGTAATGCCAGAGTCACACTTTGAACTTTAGCCTCAAACAATATTTGGAGACACAGTGTAGAATTAGTCAGGGTGTAGGTAGGCAGCAGCAACAAGATGGTGATGATAATGAGGTCTGCATCTTCATATCAAAAGTTAGACATCTGGAAAAAAAAAATCAAGGTCATTTCTTCAAATGTGGTCCAAATGTCAACTGTGACTCAAGGGTGAACGGATGAACTGATTAGATTTTGGTGGTCAAGGTTACTGTGACTTCATGGAGCACCATTCCTGTGACAAGATATCATGTGAACACGTGTAAACATGTAAACAGCATCAACGACTACTGATGACACATGAGGGTCCTACAGGGTTATCCCATTTAACGGGGGATATTTCGACCACTGCTCTTATAACTGTGTTCTGAGGGGCATGTGTACAACGAAAGGAGATTGGAAGAACACCAGTCAAACCTCAAATGGTGGGGGAAAAGACTAGAGAAAACATTATAGAAATACGGTGTTTGTGTTTGCTGATCTTATCAATCAGGATTTATTGTGTGCAAAAGTGAAAATCTGCAGAAAAACAGGTGGCTGGAAACGCAATTAACCACAGCGTCATACTGATTCCTCCTCTGCTCCCGACGGACAGTCATAATTTCTACAGCATAAACACATGTCGTTTCTGATGTTTTGTTGAAAGGACCAGTGAATTCTCTATTCGAATTAGCAACACAGGGAGGACAAATTGGAAGTCAGACAACAAACTTGACTGGGCATAACATTATCAAGTTGAAAGTACCAAAGGAGAGCATTGTGGGGCGGGCAAACAATTTGCATTTTGATCAGAAGATTCCAGTATATTCTGAGATACCCATCTATGACCTGTTAAAAGTGGCTTCAGAAGCGTGAAAAGGATAATTAATCAAACCAGGCATCAGCCCACATGTTTCCCATGCTATCATACACAAATGCTATTTCGGTCAGAGCTGGACAGAAAGGTCTTTTTTGCTTTGGCCTGCGATAATAATGCCCACCAGAGGCCCGTGTGGAAATGCTGAAACACGCTTGTTAGTTGCATCATGCCTCCAAGTTTGTATCTGAGCTCTACCAGTGTTTGTGAGGCCAATCTATTATCCCTCTCCCCCAAAAATCGTTGAGGAGAACAATAACGTTGCTGTGTCGTTGTTTTTTTAAAGCCATTCTAATGCAATAAAAAAAGGATTGCTGGTTCTAAAACACTTTGGTAACATTCATGAAAACATGTTCAGCGCCATTAATTATTTGCCTCTAAGACCCACGGTGGATTGATTTTGTTAGAACACAATTGGTATTATGCCGCACAAGCTGTTCAAAGTAAGTCTTCCATTGCAGTCTCTATAGGGTCTCAGCAACTTTAGTTGTATTGGACAGGGCTGGTATGAAGCTGCACACTTACTTTCTTTAATTTGATGTGGAGACAGACTTCGCTATTGCTTCAACTTCCAATGCATGACGTTGCAAAAACCGTCAATGCATTTCTATTCGCATCACCTCGAAATTCAGATTTTGCCCATAGCATTATTCTGCAGGTTATTCTCTGTCCTTTAATTCACCCTGTTGGAATGCACGTTCGAATAGAGAGAAGGTGCTTGTGACTTAAAAAAACATTTTCCATTTGAAAGACTTGCGTATTTCAGAGGCAAAGTTATGTGCAGCAGCCTGCAAACACAGAATGATTCATGCGGTTCACAAGGTTCATTGTGGAGTACTTGCAGATGGCCGTAGAAAATAAATGAGATTTTCAAAGTATGTGTAGGTGGAATATTTCTGTGTAGATGCGCCGTGCCATAAACACAATTATATGTCTAACCCCTGACAGCAGGTTGAGAGACAGAGATAGCAATAGTGTTTGCATATATCATCTTCTACTCTGACATCTAGAGCGTGTGTGTGTGTGTCACTGCATAAGCCCGTATGTGGTTAAAGTAAAGCAGAAATTAACTGGTATATTTTCATGAGCATAACCGGAACAGCAGCCGGATAAAAATTCAAAGTTTGAGATGGTTTAATAATCCAACACATAGCCATGGCAACACACAAGGAAAGACACAGTGTTTGTGTTGGCATTGATTGTTGCCCATTAAGCCCGAGGATGCACCGGCTCCGTTGAGGAACTAATTACAGTGGATAGCATCCAAGACGAACCCGAGTACATCCCTGGACTGAAACACCAGTGTTTGTGCAGTGATATCCCCAGATAGGATTAAAAAAAACGTACGAACAAAGAACAAATAGTAATAATAAATTACATTCTTAATAAAACTGATGACAATTTGATACTGAGCTCCATTTAATGTTTCAGTCTTCAATATTCATGAGATTGGCAACGACGGTGGGGGAAAACACCAGAATCCAACTGTGCAGATTAATTACTACTAATAAATATTATATTTACCAAATACAGAAGGTAAATTTATTTCTCTTGTGGTTTTCAGGCTTTTGCTTCAATTAGTCAGGATCTCCCAGAAAAACAGTAAAGCATTAATTTCCCTGCTTTAATCATTTAACCAGTAATTTCCTTTCATGTGGAATTGTTTGCATATCCATTTTTTGATTATTAAAGAAAATTATTTGTTTCCTTCTGTATCCCTCAACAATGGCGAGAAAGTAATATCAGGTTTGTCTCGTTCAGCGTTAGCATCCACAGCTAATGGCTTTCGTGCCTCACTGTCAGAGAAGCTTGGAAAATACGACCATTACAGGTGACCATCCGAGGTCCACAGGGATTAACCAACTGAGAGTGTGACTTGACAGAAAAAAACGATAACACCCAGTCATGGACAAGTGGCTCTTGTAGGCATTTTGAGAAGGGCAGAAATACATGATTTTATCAGCTGGGCACCTGGGAGAGAGCTTTTTGTATTGTACTACTCTATTTTTTTTGTTTTTTGTTACTGATATGCCACAGCGGCACAGCATAGAGCATCTAATGTATTAATCTATCAGTGCCCTGTTAATTATATTGTTTCTTTTAATTACAAAAAGAATACAAATCTTTTGAGAAACTTGACACATGTAACTGTAAGGCAGTGTTCATTCTGACTTAGAAGACAATCCAATATGCATCTAGGTACATGGGCTTAAGAGGTACATTTGACAGATACATTTCTAATACAGGACACGAGGAAGAAAATGGAAGGGAAATGTCATTTTGAAAACACACTGAGGGCAGCAGTGAGAATAATGACTGGTTGCACTGTCGCTAATGTCCACATCTCTATTGTCTTCTACTCACTGGCTGTTGACAATCATGATTGTGATTGTGGCAGTCTGAATGTGAACGGTCTCACACAGCCAGGTGCCTCGCCTTAGCAATTAGGGGGAGAAATATGAAATGATTATGTTATGACTAGTTGTAGCAAGAGAATGTTTGCATGCAAGATGGGCTAGCATCCATGTAATTACTCCCTGCTGCGAGTTTGTCCCTCGCAAGCATGTGTCCAATAGCAAAGGAGGCGGTGCACTAACGTAAAAGTTATGCCATAGGCACAATTTGAACTTTTGTCTTAAAGACAACTCACAAAACAACTCACCTTAGCAGTTGCTTGTTCCGCTCGCCACCGTCATGCCAGTGAGAAGTATCCATCTCTGAATGCAACGTAACATGGAGGACAGTTAATGTGGAACCCTCCTAAAGCTTAGTTCCATATAAATGCGTGGATAATTTGTTGTTTTGTCATTAGCGAAAAACAATATTGACCTTGAAGTTGAAAAAGGAGCCTCTATAAGAAACAATACTAAAATCAAAAGCCGGAAAAGTCACGTGAGATCTCGCGTGGATAGTTGTTGCCGGAAGACGGTAGCGTTCCACCTTAACTGTCCTCCAAGACAGGTTGCATTCGGAGATCGATACTTCTCCACTGGCGGGACAGCAGCAAGCAGAACAAGCAGTTGCCATGGTGAGTTGTTCCTAAACTTTCTTTTTAGTAACCTCTATGTACACAATCAATGCTCGAGATCATGTGTAGAGACCCTGGTGATACTACGAACAAAGTTTCATATTGTGTCAAGCCTTCTTAGTGTTTTAAAAATAGCGATTTTGATGCAAACATAGTAGTGACGTAGCACTCCCATTGAAAATGGTTTTGACCCGAAAACGAAAATACGGTCAATTTTAAAAGTGGCGTTTTTGTCGTAATTATGCTTTTAAAGGAACATTTGACTCGGGTACATTCACAAAAAGACCCTAGGTTGCATTTTGGCGAGAGTTTCCCTTTAACGGATGCCAAGAGGTTGTTACTTACTGATCGAGTAGAAAGAATGCCGGTTTTGAACCATCTTGAGTCCTGCTGGTCAGAGGAAAAATGAACCAATGGGGGGAACAGACTTTGACAAAACACTAGCGCTCCCTTTGTGCTGTAATTTGACAGCAGCGGATCAAATAGCACAGTTAGTACAGGTCATTTTCCTACAGCCAATACACTGTGCAATCAGTATTTACTTAAGTTAGAGCAACAAAAAAAAGTTGTCAATTTCCTGTTTTATTAGGCAGCTCTTATGAAATGTACAAATATTTGACTTCCCACAGTAAATCTTCATATTTAGCTGCATGTTAGGAACCGATTCTCCAGCATGACCCTCGGTTGCTAATATGTAACTTTATGTCGAGCAAAGCACTTTCTAAGTCTATATATATTTTACTTACAGAACAAAAGTGAGTATGAGTCTGCGTTTGAAATATTTTGTTGTGTAAGTGTCCTGGATGTTTTAGAAAACAGTGGGCCAGGATCCAAATTACCCACTGGGCATGGAGCGACAAAACAAGCTGTGCTCTAGAGAGAGCTTGTAATAGATTGCAGTGATTCCCTTTGGACATGCTGTTGAGCAGGTGGTGCCTTAGCTGGTGCAACACACGGCAATGAATTTACCATTTCCTAACCCACCATCTGACTATAAATCATACAGTCTGAAAACACATTTTTAATAACCGGAGAGGCAATTAAATAAATTCAGATGAGAGTCGGAGATAACTCTCTTTGCAGGGTGTTTTTTCTCATTAACCTAACACACACAGGCATGAACAAAGCAAGACACATACATGAATTTGAGGCCACATTTAGTAGGGGAATGAATAATGCATATTACAGGATATAACTGACTGATTTAATTATCTTTCAATCCGCTCCGTACGTACAGTGCCGTCAGAAAGGATTCATACCAAGATGAAATATTATGTGTGTTCACAACAACACAGTGTTTTCTTTAACTGTGCATTCGCATCGCATAGAGCTGTCAGTTTCTGCTGATGCCAGAAGAGGCTAATGATCATTGACCACTGGTGGCAGTTGTTGGCAGTTAACATTTCCGCGAACCAATTATATGTTCACATTTGTACATGTCGTAGCACCGTAAGTACCATACTGACATTTCATATGTTTATGACCAGACCGTCGTATCTGGAGGTGGGGGGTGGAGTCAAGAACCAGTGACCACAGTTTGACAATTGAAAGCATGACACCACTAGAAAGCTTTTAAGGATACCTCAGGACAATTTCCAGACAAGTTTGTGGCGACCAAAACAGGTATTTTAAGCTGAAACAACTTTTTCTAACCCTAACCAAGGTTTTTTTTTTTTTACTTTTTTTATGCACAGTTGCAACGTATCTGTGGTTTGCGGAAATGTCCATCGGCAACTTTTATTCTCGTGATTGGGTCCAATAAAGCTAGCAGTAGGCTGATTAGAAAAGTGGAAGAGTGTAAACTGATTCAAATAATGAAGATTATTAGAAATACCAACTTGTAATTGCATTCAACACTGAACACTCATTTTCATTTACATTAGAGATGGAAGTACATCAATGTGCAGGCCATGGACATTTAAATATAAAACTATAAAAATGTACTATGAAACGGTTGATGGGCCGAGGCTTAGCTTAGCTGCTAGTTCTACAGTGCATCACCAAATCTTGTTTAAAGGGAAACTCTCGCCAAAATGCAACCTAGACTTTTTTTGTGAATGTACCCGAGTCAAACGTTCCTTTAAAAGCATAATTATGACGAAAGCGCCACTTTTAAGATTGACCATATTTTCGGGTCAAAATCATTTTCAATGGGAGTGCTACGGGCACTACTATGTTAGCATCAAAGTTGCTATTTTTAAAAAACTAAGAAGGCTCAACACAACATGAAACTTTACTCGTAGTATCACCAGGGTCTCTACACATGAACACAAGCATTGAGAACATTGTATGTGTACACAGAGTTTACTAAAAAGAACGTTTTTGAACAACTCACTGTAGCAGTTCCTTGCTCCACTCGCCGCCGTCCTGCCAGTCGAGAAGTGTTGATAACATGGAGGACAGTTAAGGTGGAACGCTACTGTCTTCCGGCAACAAGACAGTTAAGGTGGAACGCTACTGTCTTCCGGCAACAACTATTAACACGAGATCTCACGTGACCTTTCCGGCTTTTGATTTTAGTATTGTTTCTTATATGAGGCTCCTTTTTCAACTTCAAGGTTAATATTGTTTTTCGCTAACGACAAAACAACAAATTATCCACGCATTTATATGGAACTAAGCTTTAGGAGGGTTCCACATTAACT
>OMLP01035419.1:0-10982 GCA_900302685.1 Spondyliosoma cantharus
TTTTTTCTTATTTATTTGCATTTTTCTTGTTTTTCAGTTCAAACTTATCGTGTTAAAAGAAATACCAGAGTTAAAAGTTCAATAAATGCTTGTTCTCAAATCAATGAATAATCAGATTTAATAATCGTGATTACAATATCAATCAAAATAATTGTGATTATGATTTTTGCCATAATCGAGCAGCCCTAGTTGGTTGTAGATGGCACGTTGCAGGGTTTTAGAGAGGAAATAATTCAGAAAAAGCTGTGATAAAATAAAAGTTAAAGCTTGGTAGAGTGAGTTTATCACACAACAAAACTGTTAAAAACTGTTTCCTTTAGAGTTGCAACTACTAATCAATTAGCTGCCAACCATTAAATTAAACGTCAGCTATTTTGATCATCGATTCATCAGACTGAGTAATGTTTTAAGGGAAAAACAGTCTCAAAAAGTCAAAATTCTCGGATTCCAGCTTCTTGAATATGAATACTTTCTGTCTCCTTCCCTCCTATATGACAGTTAACTGAATATCTTTAGGTTGTGGACAAAACAAGACATTTGGGAACGTCACCTGGGATTTTCGAAAAACACTGATTGACATTAATCGTTATTGTCTGACATTTTATAAACCAAACACTGAATCGATTAATCGAGAAAATAGTCAACATATTAATCGATGATGACAAAATCAAGTTAAAGCCTGAGATTACTTTTCTTCTTTTTTTTTCTTTTTTTTTAAGAGGTTGGTCTCATAAGGAGTTATTTGTCTGTTGGGTTGTTGTGCTTTTTTCAACTTTGGCCCATTTCACTTGCGTCAATGGAAATTCACTCCACAGGACTGAATGTGGGGAGAGGAGCAACAAAGAGAGGAGGTACTGACCTGAAGCATGCAATGTTTCTGCTTGTCCAGCAGAGGGCAGAGTGTAGTTTATTCTTTTTACTAAGGAGTGGATGCACCTAGTGCATGTCAGAACATGTCCAGAGCATCCTTCACTATGGAATGGGGACCAGAAACTCCCTTTTTTGTTTCCAGAAGGACCAGACACACAAACACTGATGAAACTGAGGTTAGGAATCTGAAATACGCAGCTGTTTAGATGAACTGATACTTGTTTGCTTTGGCTGTTGTTGCCCTCAGTTCTTAATTTTCTAAGACAAGAGAACAACTCAGAATGATAAGTCATCGGAGGTATAACACTGCAGTTCTAAGAAATAAGTCACACAATAAATACATTTGTATTTTGGTGTGGTCTGAGATCCTACAGCTTTAACTTTCTCTACATTGTATTTTATTTTAAAAGGACAGACATATTACACTTAATTTCAGGTTCATAATTTAATTGTGGGCTACTATTACAATAGGCTTACAGGATTTATTGTTAAAAATGTTGAAACGCATCAGTTTTCTCATACTGCCAAGTGAAGCAGCCCTTTATTCCCCCTCTGTCTGAGATGCTCTGTTTTAGCTCCTATCTCTTTAAGCCTCCCCCTCCTGACTACCCAGTCTGTTCTGATTGGTCATCTCACATTTGCCTGAGCCAGCAGCACTGGTTGTATCTCCGGTCGGCTGTCATTTTCAGCTTCCAGTTAGCTTCACCTTTACCATTTATATAGGCATAAATTATGCAAATGTGTGAAATTTTAAGAATTAAAGGGGGGACTACTGACAAGGCCAGCAATTCAGGAGCAGCGTTTTCTGTGGGAGAGAGGAGCTCCCATTTGTACTTTGTAACTTTCAAGCATAAGAAGCTTTTTAACACACTGAAAGAAAAGTTGACATTAAGAAAATATTTGTTGTGTACAACTATATTGAATTTTTAGTGAAGTATAGTAGGTGAATAAATGTTTTTAGTTTCAAACGCTGCAGTGCAGTCAGGCACAGGAAATATGAGTGCCTGGCGGCTTTTAAACTTTCTAACCTGAACCCAAATGGTAAAAGTGGACATGTAAAGTTTGAAAAGACCTCCACTGACCATACACAAACCACACTGTTAATCCTTAGGTTCACTTGTGGTGCTATGTTTACAGTGAGATCTTAGAATACGCTAGAATACAAACAGTAGTTTGACTAATAAGTCTTATGTCAAGTCAATTTATTAGCTTTTTGTTGGAGCTTTCAACAGCATGTAGTGGTGTTTTTTTATTAGATGAAGTTTGCTTATAGTGTGACTCAAGTGTCATATGTGATAACAAGGGGCCATTTATGGGGAAAGATCTCAACTGGAGCTGAATGCCCTCCTTAATCTTCTTCCGGCTGTCTGTGGACTTCTGGTCAATGACTTTGACCCCTTTGGTCTGCTGTTTAAAGAAAGCTGATGTCTGTTTTCAGTGTTCATTCAGTCAATGTTTCATCAATGTGATGTTCCTTACAGTTGCTACATGTGGTGTCATAATCCATCCGAGTGATATATGACATGTTTGAGATTGAGATTTAGCTCTCCAGGATTGTAGACCCTAGCTTTAAGTAAGCAAAACAGCTACAACAAATTCTAAATCACCCACGCCTTGTGAAAACGTCATTCAACACATCATGTTGTTTCTTTCTTTGTAAAAATTGTGTAAAGTGCGTCTGTGTGAACACACTGCTTCAACTGATTTCACCATTTACACAAAAAGTTTGAAAGAAAAGAACATTTTATTGATGGTAAACATGTCAAATTTTACAAATACAGAGAAGACTAACCAATATAGGCTACATCTCTGTCGTGTGGGAACAGAGTCCCTAGACTCCCTTAAAAAATCACTAAACAGGTTTTTAGTTAGGAGAAACTTTATCAACGTTGTGAGTGCTGTCCATAATACATTCTTAATATCGTTTATCTTCTTGTAAATTCAGCATATGTTATACTAGAAATGTTTTCTATCTTTGTGGGAAAAGATGATGTATGTTTGTTTGTATGTGTTTGTTTATTTATTTATAGATCTGGGAAGGGCGATCCAATCACAAGTGGTCACTCAAGACACATATCGTAGAGCTGTTCACTTGTGATTAGATTACAGAGGAAGGATGTTAATACCAGCTATTACCAGAGTCCTAACAAGAAGTAAAATAAAGGAAATACATTTTTACTGATATATACACAAATTGGCATCAGTATAGTGAATCATAAGGAGTGTTTTATGGTTTTTGCATCACATAGTGACTCACTGAACCCTCAGTGATTAAATTTTGGCACCACTCAGTCTTTACAATGCCATCACCCCACCTTACAGTACAGTATCTATGCAAACTAAGTCAGCAGATGTGTTCCAGACTTCATCTCAGATTTTTCAATGAACCTGGAGGAACAAAAGCAAGGTCCTCGGGATCACAATAAAAGTCTAATTGATATCGGTAATGAAATTCCTCGCCATTGTTAGATACTGTTACTCCAGCACAGATCTGACCCGCACACCATCAACATTAAAAGCTACTCAAGTCTACAGGGTCAGAATCACTTTGACCTCATAGTATACTGTAGATATTACTTTGACCCTATAATTATTATAGAATTGAAAAGCAGAAGGAGAAGCCTACATGAATCATGAACTAGTAGAAGACCTCAAACTTTTTTGTGGCTCAGAGGCCAACTGTGACCTCAAGAGATTAACAGTTTTTTTTTTTTACTATAAACCCCACAGTCCGCCTCTGATGATTGCCTCTTGGCTTTCTGTCTCATCATTCATATCCATATTATTTTCCTCCTGTTTCCTTGTGAGCACTTTGTTTCCTAGACCGAAGGCTACATAATGATAGCCTCCCTTAGCAGCAGCCGGGCCTCCTTCTGTGAACCGCCATATGGCACAGGGATTGGGGATGACATCAGTTTCCACATGGAAGTCCAAGTCAGGCCTTTAAGATGACCCATCCCTCTTTACACATCTGTGACATTCATTTAAGGAGGCCCGTCCCAGTCAGACGGAGCAACCGGAAAAGAAAGTGGCCCGTTCTCCCTCATCATCATCATCATCATCCTCGTCCTCGAGAGCTGTCAGCAGCAGCACATAGCCTCTCTTAGTCATGTCCTACTGAGAAAAAAAAGAAAATACTCAAACAGGCGGGAAAAAGTGTAAATAGTGAAGTGGGGTGTCCACATAATTTCCAAGTACAGCTAAGTCACTCCGACTCTGTTTAGACTATAGAAAGTAACACATTTTTATTTTAACGAGGGGTCGATTGATATGTTTTTTTCAGGGACGATACCGATATTGATTATTAATTATCAAGGAGACCGATAACTAATATTAGGAATCGATATATATTTGCAATAAAAATAGAATATGTGTCAAAGTGAAAAATAGCCAGTGATGCTACAATTTAGTCAACAATAAAGTACTGTACTTGATTACATTTTGGGTACTAGTATTTTCATTTCAGACACAAAAAGTACCAATGGCAATTATCGACAAAATGCTGAATATTGGACCCAATAATTGGCCAGGCCGATAATCGGTCTACCACTAATTTTAACCCACAAGTTTTAGACCGCTACGTGGCAACTAAAGATTATTTTCATTGTTGATGAATCTGTTCATTTTCTTGATTAAATTGTTAATTGTTTGGTCCATAAAATGGTATTCATACACTGATGGCGGTGGCTGCCGACCAGCACATCAGGAGCAGTTTGGGGGTAGTATCTTGCTCAAGGACACTTCGACATACAGACCAGAGGAATCGAACCAGAAACCTTCCGTTAACAAGACGCTGGCTCTACCCCTGAACAGTCCGCCTTAAGGGCGGGTTTGATCTTTTCTCGCAAGGTCTCTCTTTTCTATGTTTGTGATTGTACAAAATCTCCACCAATATATTAATTTATTAAAAAAACATCCTCCACCTAACCGCAAGACAGGAGATGGGTATAAACACGTTTGCCTTTGAGTGTGGTCTGACAGGTGATACAATGTGATTTGTTTAAAGCATTTTGAGGTCTTACTGTAAGAGAGCTCTGTTAACTGTAATACCATTCGAGTAATTTGTTACCAACTGTTGGTATAAGACAAGTGGTTCTTTATTACAGTTTTATTTTTTGCATAGCCCTTAACAGCTCAAGAAGTAGAATAATCTTGATTTGCCAGACAAGTATGAGCAACACGCCCAGTAATGCTACTGTCATTTATTTAACTGATTTTTTCACGAGCGTTGATAGTCAAGACAGCTGTTGTGTTATCTGAGGCCTGACAGAAGCGCACCTCCTGACTTTTTCCTCTACGTGGTGCAAATTTTATATTGTGTCCAACCTAGTAATTACTTTTGAGCAAGACTGCCAACAGGTCTCCCCAAAATAATCTTTTCAGTTTTAAGTTGGGCATCTGCAACTACATTGTGCTCAGTGACCTTGTGGTTCCTGTCAGAGTTTCAGGGTCAGTAACAACATAGAACATCCAACAGGAAATATAAATTACCTTTTACGTTAATCCTTGTTAGGACAAACTGTTTTTTTCTGTCCTGGGGATCAACATCTGGAATTCCTGAAACTGAATCAGTCATGTAATAATGAATGTTTTCTTTTGTTCAGGTGCAGTCGTTGATGAATCCAATGGAAAAGTTCTTGTCGTCCAAGACAAAAATAAGGTACATTTTTCACTTTATTATTTGAATATTCCATACAGTGTGAGCAACTGCACTTCATTATATTCATTAAATGTCTTGCTTTAATGTTCAAAAAACTCTCCTATCCTGTCTAAACACAACATTTTAGTGCCTGTCTCTTTAAGGCCCCAATCCTGAAAAGGCCAGGCTTCTCCGATTGGTTAGCTCTCACAGGCCTGAGCAGGCATTGACTGTATAGTTTTGACATCACAACCTTACAGAAGTCCTGACAGCTCGTTTAAAAGCACAGTTTCCAATTGTTGTTTTATTTATAGTAACTGTGTGCATGTGTTGGCTGTAACAATGAGTTTTCATAGTTAACTTGCTGGTTTGCCTACGAAACCATCGAAATCTACAAAAAGCATGAGTTCTTTTTTTTAATCATGAATGCAGCATATGAAAAGGGGGCTTTAAACAAATGTTGTACAAATACTTGGTGCAGTGAGTTAGTGGCCAGAATGACACATTTGTTAAAAAGAAGAGTTCTGACATATTTTGGCTGCTTAAAGATTGTTATTGGCAGGAAGCAGCTCTTCTCTGGTCGAAGCCAAAAAGCTAATTTTGGAGACTGATCCTTCATCCAGTGAAGCAGCAGATATCTCGGTGCTGCTCAAAATCTCTGCGATTACTTCTGTTTATTTAGCGACATACAGTTGCCTCTGTTGTTCCAAGCATGGGTGGAAATCCTCTCAGACATTCAGCTCCTTTCGCACTTCACATAGCTCCACACAACATTAGTGGACCTCAAGCAAACACCTTGTTTACATGAGCTGAATGCACTCAAACAACTTTGGGAGTGTGTGTCTCCGTCAGCTCTCACAGAGCCCCGCTGTAGAGCTCAAGATGTTAAGAGGTCGACTTACAACAGGCCTGTTTTAAAGCCGTTTCTGCACAGATTTGTTTACGTTCTCAGTAATGTTGCAGCCAATTTAAGAACGTGATTGCACCACGATGCTGCAGTTTGGAAGCCAATTATGTTGAAAGATAAACCATCTAACCCTGTTTGAAGACCCTTTGACACAGACTGTGGGGACGTAAACTAAACAGGACAACTTATCTGGTGCATACAGCAGCTTCTGTCCTCAACTCAAGTAAAGCTTCAACATAATATTTTGTAATGTGACCACACAGCACTTAAGCTGCAAAAAAATTGAAGCAGCCTACACGAGAAAGTCCTGGTGTAACACAACATACACCAGTGTAGATCTTACGCACAGTAACTGTACTATCAGCTCCCCTCACACATGAGCGCCTGAGACACCATTAAAGACTGAAATTAACAGCATGTTAAGATATTTACTGCTCCATACCGCAAAGTGTCAACACGGGTTTACATTGGTGTGTAAGGTCTAAACCTCAGGGTGCCTCGTGATCTATTACTATCACAAAATGCTCCCACAGTAACAACGATGTGTCACTGCACAGGCAATATATAGTATCATACAATAACGTCATGCACCATTATTTTGTTGTACAATCCTGGTTATATAGTGATACTAAAGTAGATCTTGAATCTTGAATGTACAGTACGTCCTGGTATCTGTTTAACTGAAGATCAAAATAATAGTGTCGAAACGTTCTTCACAATTGCCTGTGTATAGTGACAATAAAGGAATATTCTATTCTATTCTATTATTGTTTGGTTGAGTGACAAAAAAAAGTAAGAAAATAATTGGTTCTTGACAGCTGGGCTAAACAATACAGGTAGAAGAATACAGGTATGAAGACATCATTTCTGGCTCTGTGAAATGGTGATGTGATTTGTTTTTACCACAGTTTCCAATAATTACCTTTTTTATTATTATTTTCTGGGAAAATCTGTTCAAGTCCAACATATTTAAATGTCTCCAGTCGTTATTTTCAGTGAAAATCATTCCTTCCAAGCACAATTTGAATTGTATTGAAATAAAATAAAATAGAATTTTCAAATATAATTCTACTTCGGAAAACAAATCTTAATCATTCATGTATGTGTAGGCTCGGCGAGCCTTTGCAGTTAAGAACATGACCATTTTGTTCACCCTGATGAAGCACACACTTGGATTACATGCCGCTGTCTGCCTAACCACCATAACAGCTAACAGTGACAAGGGAGAGAGATCAGATATGGCCAAACAAGCAAAGATTTACTGAAAAAAAAGCAGGCTGACTGACAATGACGATGATGAGTCCTAGATACAGTCTGCAGTCACAGAGACAGATATCACTGTGGCCCCAGCTGAAAAGAGAAAAGAAATTCAAGCGTTCTGATGATGTTATTCATTATATAACCAGCCTATCCATTGTTTTTAAGCTCAATAAAGATAATGTATATAACATGGAAACCCTTTATTTTACTTCTGGCAAATGGCTGAACATCCAGAGGACAAAACACACGTCAGTGTTCCTTTTTCAACTGCAATGAAAAGAAATAATCTCTGCATCAAGAGAAAGATTATTATGATATTCCAGAGTTCATATAGTGCATTATAAGACACAGTACCATGAGTTATGACATCAACTACAGAAGGCAGATTTTGAAGAAACTGCAGTGTGAATGCTGGATGTGGAAAAGCTTACGCTAAAGCCACCTAAATACACCTGATTTAGTTTTTTTCATGAAGATCCACAGTGTTTCCCACAGACTGGCTGTGTACTTGCACATTGGTATTTTAGAATCACAAAACCAACATGCATCGCAGCAACCGGGTGCACTTACAATTTTGTACAAATTAACAGCATAAGTAGGCCTAGGAGAGGTCCTGTCACAATCAATGTGTTTACATGTGGGAGGTAATACTAGAGAGCATCTCTCTTTCTTCAGAGCATGTGTGATTGACAGAAGAAAGGAGAGGAAGTGCGAGGGTAGACTGTTCACTAGTGAATCGATCACGGAAGGCGTTTTTCTATAGGACAGATTTAAAAAATAAAAGTATAAAATGCTAGAATGGGTCACCAAATATACTTGGGCAGCTATTAATTTACCTTGGCGGACCACCCAAATAAACTATACGCGTGGGAAACACTGAGATCCATGCATTATTTCTCAAAATACACCCTATCTGGCCACTTCTATCTGGTTAAAGAAAGTGAGAAAAAAAAAACCTGGAGCCATCCCTTTATTTGGATCTGCACCAGAAGTTAGTGGGTTCTATTCTGCAGACGAAATATGACAATACTTGATGTGTCATTTGTGTTAATCAACCCTAAAAAGTAATGTTTCTCACCCAAAAATATGTACACAGCATAGAAGTTAATGAGTTTAAATCAACTGAATCCTTCTGCAGGATTAGATTTC
Source organism: Spondyliosoma cantharus (assembly GCA_900302685.1). NCBI lineage: Eukaryota > Metazoa > Chordata > Actinopteri > Spariformes > Sparidae > Spondyliosoma > Spondyliosoma cantharus. The sequence goes on from OMLP01035419.1 coordinate 8,826, forward strand.
TCCAATTATGTCCAACATTTTTCCTAATCTGCCACCTTAATGATTATTCCTCTTTACTCTCTCAGCAATTCTAGTACAAAAAAAGGAAAAAGGTCAGGGAATGGGCATATGATTAGTGTAAAATGATCATATGACAAATATAGTTTACATTACAACTGGCACAGAATCTAAGTAGGCCTGTTTGCTGCCCTTTCATTGCACACAACATGTAACATGTGTCCCAGCCTGCTCTCAACAGCGTATAATGTATCTTAATGGCTTTTTTCCAGGAGCAGAGGGAAATAGTTAGTGGCCTGGAAGTGTGGGGAGTGTTTTATCTCTTCCCCTCCTCCTCCTCCTCCTCCTCCTCCTGCTCCTCCTCCTCCCCATCGAGCTGTTTACTGGAAACTGGCTATATAACAGTCTGGCCCTTGGCAGTAGAGTCTCTCTGGCAGAATGTGCCAGTAGCAAAGGGTTACAAACTTCCTGAAAAGAAACCAGGACATTATCGCTCTCGCATCAGGTCAGATCCCCAGTGGACTGGAGGTAATTTCATCCAATCAAATCAGTGTATCTGAATGACAAAGGAGTGTGAGTGTTTGTCCTCCTCCTACCAAATGTTTTTGATATTATTATTACATTGACAGTGGGGATGAGGCATTTCTCTCTCAAAAAACCACACTGATTAAAGTTAGACAAAATCTTTTTATTTCTTCCAACCAGCACATTTTACAAACTGCTCCAGAAAATAAAGCATTTCGACAATGCATGAAAATAAATGCAGTAGTGCATTTGTGTTCCTCACAAAGAGAAGAGTTGCAAAACAAGAAAAAAAAGCATTTCTTAGACAAGCGCAGCATACAAAATTCTTAAAGTAACTACAACAATATATATACAACACTGACATCATAATTTAACCAGCAGCAAACTGTTATTAAATATCAAGGAAAAGTGGTGAAACAGTTTTGGAAGACACACTTCACCGCTTCAGATGCAAAAGTCTCCAGAGTGAGGCACTAAATATAACACATAACATGAATGGATGAATGATGGATGTTCAGATGAGAGCGTTAAACATCTCTCTGCCTGTGTAAGTTATAGTTCTGATAAATAAGATGATCCTTTAACACATGATCCACTAATTATTGTTATTGTCTTGAATAAAACAAAATGTACTTTTTCGCATACATAAGGGGTTGAGCGAGTACTCACTGTAACAGGAGAATATACTATTTGCGAGTATGAGTATCGCCAGATTAAACCGTGTCAATATCCGTACTTGGGTGATTGACTGAAGTTTATTTATTCATTATCCATTAATTATTTATTGAAAACTTGTTCAGTAAATAAAGAATAAATTGAGCAACTTCTGATCAACCTACATCAATTTCAGACTTAAATCAACAACTTCCAATGAATCCCGCCCACTTTCATCTTAAGCCCAGCCTGTTCCAAGAACAGATAATGATTTACTTGCTCATCCCTAGTATACATGTTAATATGACTAAGATACATTTACAGCAGTGCCATCTATCACAATTGTTGTTAAAGTTTACTCTGCTCTTGTGCTTCAGACAAAGAATGCTTGGAAGTTCCCCGGCGGTTTGTCTGATCAAGGAGAAAATATTGGTGAGTGTCACGCTCAACAGAGCAAAAGACTGATACAGTACATCTTACTAAATCCTACGATTTTAGTATTACACTTAAAGGGTAACTTTTGGCAACCTGGACCTTATTCTCCCATGTTTTTTTTTGTTTTGTTTGTCCCATAATGTATTGTGTGAGACATGGTGAATTAAAGGTTTATTTCAAGCCACAGTTGGTGATTGTTTGCAGGGGTGACCCCGGAATTTTTATAATAGAGGCTAGGGTGTAGCTGACTGGTTATCAGTGGCGCTCAATTGTGGACCAATTTAAAAAGTAGTCACGACAGTGCCTCAGGAATGAGTCCTTGAAACCCAGAAATATCTTGTGGTTCCCTCATCTCACAGTCATTGGATGAAAATTAAAAAAAATAAGTTCCAGGTTGAAAGATATAGAAGTTACCCTTTAAAGATGAAACATATACATTCATTTTAACTTTACAAAATAAGGCACATGATATATACGCAAAGATTTATATCTGTATCTTCAAATTCACCTTTTTTTTTACAATTTCAAAGCAGCTTTAATGTTTAT
>OMLP01035419.1:11002-35035 GCA_900302685.1 Spondyliosoma cantharus
AAGCAGCTTTAATATTTATACATGACCCACCCCAAAAAGCAGCGTCAAATGTTTATCTTTACAAAAAAATATATGAATATCCCTTTTACCCACAGCTAAACATCAGTCTGCAAAATGATTCTGACAAGGGAACATAAACATATTCCTTCATGTCAGAATCTTTGAAATGCCTCCACATACATGTGTTTATATTTTGAATCTTTCTCAGGTGCCACCGCCATTCGTGAAGTCTTCGAGGAGACAGGCGTTCGCTCAGAGTTTAGATCTCTGCTCAGCATCCGGCAGCAGCACAACCACCCTGGGGCGTTCGGCATGTCGGACATGTACATCATCTGCCGACTGAGCCCGCTCACCTACGACATCAACTTCTGCACTCAGGAGTGTCTGCGCTGCGAGTGGCTGGACCTCTCCGAGCTTGCCAAGACCCACGACACCACGCCTATCACGTCTCGTGTAGCCAGGCTGCTGCTTCACGGCCTGGAGCAGGGTTTCCACGAGATCGACCTCAGCATGGAGGAGCTTCCAGCCGTCTACTCTGGGATGTTTTACCAGCTGTACCACAGGCGGCTTCCTCCCACACTAAAATCATAGCAAGCCCTCATCTACCTGATGGGGTTAGCATATCGTGGCTAGCTTTGTTGACACGTTGTTGTCACTATTACTCCTAATTAAGGGGTATTTATGACTGGAATTATGTTACTGTTGAAGAAAAGCAGTGCAATACTGTGTTCTACAACATCCACTTTGTGGTTTTTGAAGAATTCTGCCACTTTTGCAGGACTGTTTTAAACGGTTTATTTAATGCTATCTTGGAAATTGACAGCTGTTGGGCAGTCGTTGCTGTGAGCAGCTGATTTCAAAGGTACTGTTCTTTATTCAGCTGTATTTTTAACTGGGAAAAGGCTAACTAGCAATGTTAGCTGACCATATACTGGCAGAAGCTAACGTTAGTAGCTGGTAGCTGCATTTTTAATATCGGCTGCCTTGCAAAATTAGCCTTAAAAAGTCTTTGTGTTAACCTGCCTTTCTGCTGTTGAATTCAAACTCTAATTCAAAAATCAATTTGTCAAAATACTGAGTAGTAGTGTGTGCTTATGTTGTGCTTTGGTTTTGAATTTAGTGTTCTTAGCTTTGATTTTTGATTTTCAAACAAACTTTTGTCTCAAGAGATCAGGCCATCTTGAATTCAGTTATTAAGTTCAGTCCCTGTTCCTCTCTTCAAGTCACAATAATGCAGGATCTGAGTGCATTTCCTTCAGGAACCATGTTTAAGAATATTCCCCCATATGTCGTACATCGTGCAGATAATCACAGACTGCTGACTCAAAAGTCAAAAGCAGTGCAATAGGAAAAAAGACGTGTAATCGAATGGTTGCTGCTTAGAATCCCTCAGCCAGGGAGAAAAGATTGTATAAGTGAAATTAACAAATAATGCTGTGCAGCCGACTGTAGGGGAGCACTCGTCTCCAGTCGAACTAGTGTAGCAGTTGGTTGATTAACAGTAAAAGCCTGGTTTTACTAGGAAGCAGCTAAGTGTGGGTGTGTTGAAAGTGAAGCTGAATAAGAGCAGACATGTTCAGGATAAAAAACAACTCTCAGGATATAACAGTCAGAAAGCATCACAGCTGTTTTGGGCAATGTTGATGGAACACTTTGTCTTCATTGCCGTCACATCTTCTTCTTTGTTCCTGCCATTAAGACGTTAATATTTCTAAACCATATCCCAGATTAGCACTTGGCAGACATCGGAAGAAAAAGAATGGCCTTTTGACCAGGTCCAGTTTTGCTTCCAGACTTGTACTGGCCAGTCCGCTTCAGTGCCACGTACATGTTTGGGTACTTCCTGGAGCGGTAGGTGTTGTAGTTGTTGCTTTCGAGCCGCTCTAAGAAGTGGCATTCATCCGTTGCTCGTCTCTGGAGACAAAGACAAAGAGGAAGAACAGATTAGTTTAATTTGATGCTCAGAGTACTCGATGTAATTCTGCTGTTCACTGAGGTCTGTAACTAAAGATAATCAGAAACCAGAAAATGTTCCCATTTAAGAAGCTGGAATCAAAGAATGTTTTATCAAAATAGTTGGTGATTCATTTATTCATTGGCAATTGCAGCTCTATGAGGCAATTGCAGCTCTATGAGGAACAGTAGGGGCTTTAAGATTTAAACAGGAGAGTTCCCTGCTGGAAGGACTAAATCACCAGCCTTTTCTATCTGCTGGAGACCTTTCCATCTCAATGCACGTTAAGGAGGTTGCAAACTGAGGAAATGTAAGTCTAAGTGTGAAAATCATCTTAACTGTGGATATCCTGTATGGCAGTGCTGTCATCCCCATTTACTGTATGCAAACAAATGGCAACTGAAGGTCATTCAGAGTACATTTAATATGTGTTTCTTCTTAAAACACTAATAATCCTTTCTGCTTATGTTCATTATTTCTGTATAAATTGAACATGAGGGACATCTGGGTCCTTCTGAGTGCATTTCATCTGATTATTTTGTTTGGATGGGTTAGAATTTGTTTAATATATTTTGTTGGGAAGGGAGAAAATTTGTAATGCTCAAATTTAGGTCATTAAATTATCACATAAAACACCCAGAACAACATGCCACCTTTATTTTGAAGGAGAGTGTTGGTTTTAGCTCTGTGCCTCACACTAATATAGTTACGTTGTTTGAAGGATACCAGGCTTGAACAGGGACATTATTACACCTATAGTGAGGTTTTGTCTTAGTCCAGTGTCTTTGAACTATGATTAAACATTAAATACTCTTTTAACATTGTCCTATGGAAAAATCATGTAGAAATCACAAATTACTAAACATCTGGCCAAAATCTTGCTGGGCGTTAACTGCTCTACACCCCGTGCGACAAGAGGCTTTTGTTTTACTTCTTTCGACTTGCTTCTTGACTGCACAGCTACAGAGCTGTTAGTCAGAAAATCTTTTCTTTCAACCTCAACAACCAACCAAAGCTACTTTCTTCGACTTATTATGCAAAGCTTCCAACAAACATTCATTATTATAAAATTATTTATTACTTGGACGACCACTGAACCATTCTTCACCTTGATTAGTACTGTGGAGGGACTGTGGCTCAGGGGAAGAGCCAGCGTCTTGTTATCAGAAGCTCTCTGGTTTGATTCCCCTGGTCTGCATGACAAAGTGTCCTGGAGCAAGATACTGAACCCCAAACTGCTCCTGATGTGCTGGCACGGCACCTTGCATGGCAGCCACCGCCATCAGTGTATGAATGTATAAATTACTGTAAGTCGCCTTGGACAAAAGTATCTGCAAAATGAAAATGTAGTAGAAACCTAGCTAGGAAATAGAAATACAGAGAGAGATATTCTGTCTTTGATTTTTGAAATGTCATTTGGTTATGCTGAAATTATATTTTAAATTATTTTATTTTCTTTAATGTTAATAAAGATTTAGGGTGGAATAAATATTTAAAGTAATTCCAGTCTTAAACCAATCTAACCAGTATAATTAATGTCTATATGAACCTATTTGAAAGGTAGTCAATATATGTCAGCTGTATGAGCAAATATATCAGCGAGGATCTTTAATAGATAGCAGGTGACCTCTGCTTTTAGAAAAAAAAACCTGTGACTAGAGAAGAAAAATCGAATTTCTTTTTTTCTCCAATTTCTCATGAGTTTTTAAATGACTTTCTACACACAAGTGAGAGCAACAGAGAACAGATGCTTTGGGTGGCAGCTGCTGCAGCTTCTCATTAAGAGGAAATGGCTCTTGCCAATTACATGGACTGTAGACAAGCCTTAACAACCACCAACAAGTCACCAACACTTCACACATCCACTGCCTCTGTGAGTATACTTAAATTTGTAAAGTGAAAGATCTGCTTTTTCCTTTTGCTTATGTGAAACATCTGATCGCTGAACAACAAAAACTGTCTGTTGGCCAAAAGCGTTTTAAATCTAAAAGCATGGCAGACTTCAGATGTTCTGCTGCAGGAACAAAAGCCACCATAGTGCATCTGCTCCCTTTAGAGAAATGCAGACTTCAATCAGTAAGCTCTTCTCTCCAACCTTCCTCTTCTACTGATTCATTTGTCTTCCCGTTTAAATCTTGATTCAGAAAATTCTTGCCCTGTCATCATCTATATTCTCGTTGATACATTTCTAGACAAATAAACTGCCTTCCCATGTATTGTTCAATTCTCCACTTTCTCCACGACCCCCATGGCTGTCAGGTTCTCCATGGAGATCCCCAAAGAATCGCAGTAAAGGCCTGCAACTACTAGAGGCCACATCTTTCACATACTTGCCTAATGTCTAACACATACCTTTTTGTATTCTAAGTGCTGACTAAGACAAAGGAGTGACAAGCTAATTACTTCCCTTCACCGAAGGCAGATGGCTTGAGGAGTTGCTGGTAAACATTTCAAAACATTGAAGCCTAAGTGCTGCTTGTGACAGTGCCTTGGGGTCAATTTACTTGAGGCCAGCTGGAAGAAATTTAGTGGGTGCTTAATGAGGATTTGTGAAAATTACAGTCCTTGAATCACTCCATGAACCATTTCAGGAAATGCTGAAATATTTTTTTGTTTGTTGTTGTTGTTGTTGTTTATTTCACTGAGACAGTATTTACATTCAACTCAAAACTCAAAACAGGAAGTTTGAATAAGGTAACTCACTGCTCCAAACAGTCGTCCGTCTCTGTTCATGGCCAGATAGCGGTTAGCACAAACTCCTTTGATGACCACCTCACCGACTGAGGTCGCCTGAAGTTGAAGCTTTACTGGGGAAAACAGACAGAAGTTTATTGTAACACAAATAATTTGTTGTTTGCTTGCCGGATTGTTTAATCTAAAGGGAAAGGTAAGTGCTGTGTGTTCAACACACGTTTTATATAAAAAATAAAATATCCCAACCAACAGATTCCTACACTCAGTCACAATGAAATTCATTCTAAAGAGGTGAATGTAAAACATTTTATGGCTACATCAATGGCACCGCCTTTTAGCAGCTTAAGTTATGTTAAGCCCCGGACACAGCAGTGCAACTAAAGAAACAAGTCGGTGAAGATGCTAGGTATGCTAAGCACATCAATATGAAACACCAGTAACAAGTGAGACAAGATCTGTACCTACTACTTGTGTGCCACAGCGCTATTCATTTTGGATGGAAAATTGTTGGTTTGCTTCATAGCACAAAAGTAATATCTGGCTCTTAATCTGATAGACTCTTCTGTTTCCTAGCTCGCTAGATCCTGACTTTATCTACCATACCGGCTTGTCAAGTGAAATAACACTGGTAGGAGCGGTGACATTGAACCATGCAGTACATATTTCGTAAAACCAAAACATAGCTCCATAAAGCAAGCAGAGTTACTAAACAAAACATTGATAGATGTAGGTTTAAATGTGGTTACAGATCTTTTATTGTTTCCATTCTTTCTGTGGATATATTTGTTCAGCTATTTTTTCAGCTATAATTGCCTCCCATTTCTATTTTCTGCCAAATATTCTCTTCATGTAATATACTCAAAGTTTTGTCTGAGCTCTTCTTGGAGCCTAAACAGTGTTCTCTTACAGCAGGAAACACATTAACTCGTAGTTGGATCATGACATAACATTCAGGTGAGTAGGAGCCTAAATAAGTATAATTTAACATCTTTAATGACACAAAATATGCTCATATTCCCATAAATGACCACAACAACAAAAAACACGTTTTGACCAACACTAGCTGACATTTTATTTGTACAAAATAAATGGAACACTGTCGAAGCGACTGATAACAACAAGCTATCTGACATCATTAAACAGTAGCCTGATAGCACTGAGCACAAAGTACCTGTTGGCCATCTGACAGCCTCACAGATGGATCAAAATCATCTCCACATTTTTTTTTTTTTTTTTTTTCTAGAGACAACGCTGCTTGCCAAGCATACTTTGCACGAAGCCTAACCACCGAAAAGGAAGCAGGGGCCCCACAAGGTAAATGAGAAGGATCTGTTTAGAATTCATTCACATTAAGACTTCAGATAGACACACATCTGTATACAGTTAAGCATTCTGCCTGGATGATTCATGTCACAAATCAAAGAGGTGTTCTCCCTTGAATGAAATGTATAATCGGCCTTAATGTGCTGTGGTGTGTCTGATGTTTACTCACGGCTATTGTGAATTCAGGAAAACTTTCCCTCAATTGCTCTCCGGTTCTGTAGAGTGTGGTCCTATATGTAATGGTCCTGAGGTCAGTGATGTAAGGGCAACAATTTGTGGAAATGCAAATGGGCCATATTGTCCTCAGAATCCTTATGGATCACTTGCTGAGAGAGTCTCATCTACATTGTCATAAAAATCCCACTTGAGGATCTGATATTTCAGGCAACTTTTTTCAGTTCCAATTCCAGCTGGCAGGTATGTTCGCTAGTCCAAAAAGTTGGCAGGACTCTTGTAGCCAGAACAAAAGCAGCATTGATCAAGCACAGCTCAGGTCACATTAACTGTTAATCCATTATGATAAAAAGCTAAATGACTAATACCGATTCCTGTTTTAAGACTCATTACACATATTCCCTGTGATGGTGTGTATCTACTGTACTGTACTTAAGTACAATTATACATTCACTCTGGCTGAAAACATTAAAACGTTAACTAAAATGATCAAAGGAACGTGATGAAATAACAGTTTTTATGTCATGACGTATTTTTGAAAAGATTATCTAATGAAGGTTGTGGTTAGCCAGCAAGCTCCTGCCCTTCCTCATCTAAAGCTCAACAAGCGCTGCAAACACCAACACTCCTCCCAGTCTATTACAAAGTAATATGTAAACATGATATACTTGCTACTACTTTATACAACACTGTTTTCCTTACTGAACCCAACATGATACTGATTGTTTTATATCCAGAATAGCAAGAATATTTTTTTTAGATATAGACCAACTAACCTGCTAACATCAACAAGGTTACTCTCCTGGTTCATATTTTGATCTAATTGAATTATTCTAAAAATGACTCCTGTCTCTCTGAACTTGCTCCATACAGGACATTTGTTTGGGCACACCTGCTTGAAATGTCACACTGCACGGTTTGTTGGACAATGTCTTGTTTGTTGGACAATGTTTTCCTTGGAAAAAAAACCCAAATTCTTGTTCCCCATCCTCCCCTCCCACTCACTGATGCAACATTCTTAAAAGTATCTGTGATATCAGTGATACAGAGGCACTGAAGGGTCTCACAGTTGTCCGGGGCAAACAAGTACGCTGATGTTTCCACTTTTAAGAGTTGCCAACTTTGAAAAGAACATTAGAAAAGCCTAAAACTCCTGTCATTTTCTATACAAATATTGATTGGCTGGTGGTGCAGATGAGTGCTAAGAGTGTATTTTTCCATATTTGTAGAAATTGTCTTATTCTTAGTTACATTCCAAGTTCATTGAAATAAAGAACTGACAGTGACGGGTAAATCAGGATTTCACTTATTCTGCCTTTTACCTCCATGTCGTGCTGTCTTGTGTGACGTAAACCACAGTGAGCAGTGTGAATGGCTGTGACTCAGCAGGGTGATCAACATTTACTAAAAACGTCACACATATTCCATCAAAGTTCCCATTGATTAAGAAACTTTGAGGTGAACTTCTCTTGAACTACAGTTATTATACTTTCCAGACATAGACCTACGCACACTTGTGTTTACAAGTGGAGAATTAACCTCAGCAAGCTGGAAAATTCACATCGTTCCTCCATGATTTTTCTTCTTTCTTTTTTTTTTAGCTTCACTCTTACCTCCCCGTGCATAATAAAAAAGAACATAGAGAAGCTTTGTGTGCTGTGCAAAGCAAAGAAAAGGAGCTCTGGTAGTACTCACTGTGGGGGTCGTTCTTCTCACGGATTCCATCCACTCCCCCGTCAGACTTTATCCTCAAGAAGAAGCCCCCGTTTTTACAGTACAGCCTTTTGGGCTCCTTGAAGCTCCCGGGAGGAAAGCCGCCGCTGCCGCCGTCTTCAGGTGTGGAGGGAAGTGTTGTGATTTCTCCCGTGGCCATCTCCTCCTCTTTCCCCACTTCCCGGCGACTGCTTCGTCTCCTTCTTGAGCAGTGCAGGAGCCCCACTGTGGCCTCCCACCTCCCACTAACTGTTGCCTGTTCCCTCCTCCCCTCCTCCACTGAGCTTCACACAAACTGTTTGACTGCTTAACCTCAGAGGGTCAGTTAGTTGTTACACCCCCCTCTCAGGGCAGCAAATGCCCTCTGAGTCCTGAGAATTAGAGCCACAGGGACTCCTAAATGCTACCTAACAGCAGACATCCAAATCTACCATTTGTAGCTGCTCGTCTTGCTTGTAGAGCTGGCAGCTGCCTTTCCAGTGTACTTCGAGCACACTGGTAAAGGGGGATGCAAATGTGTTCCCCCTCTCTTCCACTCTTCTTCGAATGAAGTGTTTAAATCAGGGCAGCTGGCTTAGATCTGTGTGGAAGGCTTTCCCCTTTGGGCCTCAGTTCGCATGCGCCCTAGGAGCACCAGCACACACATGCTCACGCCCACTAATGCTCAAGGATTTAACCAACCAACCCAGCAGAAGTCAAGAAAGGAGAGGAGGGCAAGGAGGGGGACGTGCAACTTGGACGGTGCAACTGAGATCCTTTCAGGCGCCAAGAGCAGCAGCAAGCACGTGAACGGAACCAGTGCTTTCATTCATCCAGTCTGCTCCAGAGCAGAGACGTAAAAAAGGAAGCCGGCACAGGCAGCTTTTAATGAATCACTCTGTGCTATTCATAAGTAAAACACAACAATGTGAAGCCGATGAAAGAGCCTACCTCGTGAATGAATCATTTTAATTGCTATTCTCAACTTCCTCAAAGGGGAGGATCAGTGATGGGTGTTATTCATGCAGGATTCATTTCTCTTTTGAATTTAAATGTGATCCATTTGTCAAAATAGGCACTCACTGGTCTCTGCTCCTGGGTAAAGGTTACAACAAAACTCATGCTGCATCAGTAGGAAGACGTGATCAGTTGTAAGATGGTAAGAAACTCCAACCTCAGGAATAGCTCAGACAGGTTTGGACACCCTTAGGATGTGTTTCCTGGGACTGTACCAATTGAGAAACCTCGAAAAAATGACAGTGTATCAGGTATTTATGCAGAGTGGGTTTGCTGAGCACACTTATTTTTTTGGGGAAAAATGCTGTTTCTCATCACAAAGGAAGTACACCAGCACACCATTATTGAGGCCCATCTACACCTGTTCAGCACAATAAACCAAGATCTCTTTATGAGAGGACACCAAACCAAAAACAATTGACACATCTTCAAACAACTTACCTTTTCCATGATGCATCTAGTCTTAAAGTGTTCACAGTACATTTGTTTTCTTCTTTGGAACATCTTTTGTAAGAACAAAACCTTTAGCGGAGCAATTCATGTTACGTGTTGAGAACTGCCCTTTGTGCAAGGTGTCAATTTCCAAAGTGACAAAACAGCAAATGGACTAAAAATGGGGCATGTGAATGTTAGTCAAGGCCTTTTCAATTAGAGGTTGACTGATACTGACTCATCACATTCAACACAAACATGCATGGTAATTATAGTTAGTGCTATGGGCCCTAAGTGATTTCAGTGTTGAAATGCTCTTCTTTAACCCTCAGAATGTAAATTCTGAAAGAAACGCATATGACTTGGTGTATTTTTGAACTCTCATTTTGAATCATCAAATAATTTACTTATTGCTGATTATGCGTAACATTCATTCAGTTCTCTTGCACCAAGCCTGTAGTCAGTAGCTTATGATACGATAAAATATCAAGGACAGTGGAAGGAAAGAAGCTTACCTGTTGTGAAAAATAAGGGTCTTTTTTACTTTAATGAAGACCATATACATTAAGAGATTTTTGATGCAGTGCAGCACTGTTAATGTCTTACAGAAAATTCAGAAACAGCATCTAGAACAAAGGATTAAACAAAATTGCCATGAATACTGATCACTGACTTGAGATTGGCAGATATGAATCGACAAAAACAATAATGAAATGTTTTTCAATGTGTACTTCATTATATCTTGCTGTACTCCGTTTACTGTCTTTTTATCAGATTGTTTTAATCTCTTATTTTCATAAAATCCCCTCTCTGAATGAGTGCTGCAAATTAGCATCTGCTATAAACAATGTGACACCCTTCGGAGAGTTGTTTCAGCTTGTATGTGTGTTGTATCCATCCTGATAAAATAAACCACAGCTACAATTAACAATTATTTATTTGTCAATTAGTTTTCTCAAATAATCGACTAATTCTTTAGATCTGTATTTTTTTGTTTGTTTGTTGATTAATGTTTTCCGAAGCCAAAGATGACAGCCACAAAAGTCAGGCTTTGTCCACAGGGTTAGGGTTAGGGGTAAGCTGTAATCAGATAATTTAAAGGTAATTTTCTTAAGCTTTACTTAGGGTAGGGTAGGGTAAGGGTTAGGGTTAGGGTTAGGCATTGCAGCTCTAAATATAATGATAATGTTGTGAGAATTTTGAGAAAAAAGTAACAATGATTTGTAGGTGGGCTTTCAAAGACATAGATATACAGTTAATGCATAAAATGTATAGCTACATCAGCATACGTTGCTGTTACAAACCTGCCTAAATAGAAGGCATAGAGCATCATTATATACTATACGGTATATACTATTATTAGTATGTTAATTATTAGTTCACAGTTTACAGCTACACATGGTGACCATAATGACAGCAGTAGCACCAGCATACTTTACTTTTTTTGTCTGCAACCTAAATAGCAAAATCGTATGTGACACTGTCTGAGGAGAATAAAACAATATTTATGGTTTGCCAGAGGTTTCTTTCTAAATATAAATTCCTGTTACACATTCTGGTATCAATATATGTATGCATGTCTCCATACTGATGGCTCCATTTTTAAAGCACTAACAATTGCAGTTTTGACTTTCTAAAAAATTCTAAAACTTTTATACAAAATGCTGATTTGCTAGTTATTGAGCTCTTCCTGCCAAAATAGTGACGCTGCCCATAAATTATGAGATATATAGCAGTTTTTAACAGTTAGAGAGTGATGAAAATATTGGTGTTTTACTTGAATTGATCTCATCTATATTGCCTTGAAAGTGTTGTAACCTTATACTTGTTGTTTTCATATGTGTGGTTATCAGAGTCACTGCTGGATCATTTTACCCAGATCTTTATATTTCATATTTTCTACGGTGATTTATAAATATGTGCATGCATCAGTCTCCGTTTTCTCTGTTCTGATGAAGAATGGGGCAGACAGTAATGTGGACTCTCAAGTTTCACCAATTTTGCCATTCCAATTTCCTACTCAATACTGTGTTTGTTCTGTTATGTCATACCCCACCCTCTCTTGGCCACACCAGCACTGAGTGATGCCTGAGTCAAGGTTGTGTTCTGGCTCCACAGTGAAGGCCTTTGCAACGTTTTTATTTTTAGAATGCGACAAGAAGAGCTCTCTCTGATCTCAGAGGAAATGGAAGGTCTCAATTGTCGTTGCATCTGTCACCTCTGAAATACAATGCACACAATAGGAAAATGTCTACAGACTTTTTACTTTCAGGTGAACCATAATTGTTTTCGGGGTTGTTTTTAATTTTTCCATGTAGTAGTCATTTCAGTTGTTCAGACTGGAATGAAGGTTATAAATTTAGTGTGTGGTGGCTTGGTTATATTCCTGTGACCTTCCAGTGACCACGTAGGCAGCTAACAAAAGGTTTCTACAATCCAAACTAAACAATCCTCAAGAACTCATTACCGTTAGGTCATTTTTGAAAAGGACAGAGTCTAATGAGACTTAATCAAAAACATTTACTCTGTCTGGAGCCGTTCTTTCTCTGTCAACCATTCCCATTATGACAGAGCAGGTCATAAAACCACAACAGTTGGCAGGGAAGCAGCGTCTGTGAACACTGCTGGCCAGGCTGTAGACACGTAATGAAGCGTAGGCAAATACTGTAACGGAAGTGTACCAAGGCTAAAAACATACTGTACCGGTACGACAAAATTGCTCCCATGCTACAGAAGAGGGAAAAATTCAATTGTGGATTTGGACACATACTGTTTGTTTTCCCTGGCTTAACTGAGCACGAAGACAAGCTGTATACAAGGTACCAGTAGTGTCCGCTACGTCAGGCTTGGTTAATAATTAAAATAAACAGAATTTTAGGGTATTTCCTATGACAGTATGACTAAGATGACAAGTAATTATGTGATAATCATTTTCTACTGACCGTTTTTCACATAAGTTCTTTGAGAGACTGTGCTCATTTGTCAAGCCTTTTCCACTTGGGGGTTGGAGCTGCAAAGGTTAATGTTGTTTATTTTCCTTTCCTAGTTCTTTATTTCATTCATCATGTTCAAAACAGGAATATTTGTGAGGCTTGCCTTTGCTCCAAAGTTATTGGCAATGTCAGAATTTAGGCCATATTTTGTGCATCAGCTTGACTGAAAGAGTCAGACTACAATGTCATATAATTATTTGTCTCCCCCAGGTGGTAGCAAATAGCATTGCTTTACAAAAATTAATTTTATTAATATTGTCCTTCGACTATTTATTAATGACAAGAAAAAAGAATATACAAACACTTTATACCAGTTATACCTTTATATTTCAAAACATTTTTGCATTCTATATATTCAGAAAGTTCCCAAAAATGCTGCATCAGTCATAACAGCATCAGATTTCCCTGTGCACCATCATTTATTTGGTCAATGCCTGTGATGATCTCAGCGTCAGCCTGTAGCACCAGAAAAACAAGATCTAATGCTTTTCTCCATGCTTCTTGCTTTACACTCAGATTGTCATAGATCTTTACTGCTGGTGCTTCACTGGACTTCATGCTGATAGAAACTGCACTTCCATCTTGTTCACATTCCAAGAAAAGCTGTGAGAATTTTGCAGCAAAGCCTACACCTTCCTTATAGTCCCGCAGTTGTTGGCTCACAGCAGTCCTGGCTTCAACTTTTGAAATTCTTCCTGTGTTAACCAGTACAGTGGATATGTAATCTATTAAGCCATCTGCCATGAGTTGCAACACTACACCGCTACAAGGATTAGCTGTGGTTCCTGTTTTGGTTTGCTGGACAGAGTCCCCATTCCTTTCTCTGTAATGCCTGACATTGTGCTCTGCTTGCTCTTGAAGGTGATGAATACAAAGCATTTCTGTTAGTCCAGCACCAGGCAAGATGGCTTTATCTCTCAGCGCGTGGTGTAAACGATAAGCACATGCCCAAAACTGGTCCTCCAGTGCCTGCAATTTGCCATGTACACAGCTTGTGAGGATCACCGTGACCAGGTCGCTGTTCCCACGAGTGGAAATATTCACAGTTGTTGAGGGCCTCCTCTCATGGCTGCTGAGGTCCCCCCATATTGCAACCGTCACCTCAATTCCAACACAGTGCTCACTCAACTGTGTGGCATATGTCACTGGAACAGCTCCTGTTGCATCAGCGAATGCCTTCAGGACTGAAGCCATCACTTTTTCCACCACAAGTATGCCATATCTACAACAGTGCAGAATCAATTTCTCGCTAGCAAGCCCACTGATTAGTATCAGATTCACTTCCAGCTTCAACAGAAGTGTCACAACCTTTTCCATCCACTCTTCTTCTTTGCTTGAACTTGACAAATCTGACGGGGCAGTCACACGCTGTACCCCTGTTGGCCGATTAAAGCCAAGATGGCGGTAGCTATCTGATAAGTCTCCATTAATTAAAGCAACCTTCAAGTGCTGTTCTCTTAAGTGATGTGCAACTGAAGCCTGTTCAGCAGATAAAGGAACAATGCAGCCTGGTATAACACAGGAATGCTCCTCTGGTAAACCAAGTAGCACACAAGATGCCACTTTATTGACATCAAATGTGGAACAGCTGACATCATGCTGATTATTCTTTGTCTGTATTCGGCTGGCTTCAACTACTAAATTCATTGCATCGACACAACCATGACTCAGTCCCTCCGCAATATGCGCAATGTCAGGATGCTTAGGCTGATGAGGTTGCAGTATCGTGGAGACATTTTCAGACTTTGCCTCATAAAAATGTCTGCTGAGCTTTATTTTCCTTTGTACACTGCCGTTTAGAGTCTTGTGGCCATTTGTTTTTGTTCCTTGCAGGTGGCACGATGTCTGTGAAGCCTCCTGAATGGGTTTCTTAGACATTTGAAGTCCTAAACAAGCAGATGTCGCAGTGCAGCTCTCGGATTGGTCGACACCAAGACCCTCTGTTGAGACGCTGCTTTTCTTGCAAACATCCAAGCATATATCCATCCCCTCAGACATAGCCAGGATGATCTGTGCTACTGAAATTCCTCTCTGAAGGCACTCCAGAGCAGCGTTGCTCCAAGCTCCAGCAAGAAAGAGCATGCATCCCGACCCAGTATGATAGACCTTCTGATGGGCTTGAATTGTCTCGTGAACCAGCTGCCCCACCGCGCAGGACAGCTCCAGGCTCTCAAAGATGCGAAAGCACGAGCACACAAGAGTTGAATCTCCACTCGTGTTGTCTTGGATAAACTTGTACTTTTTATTGGGGCCCAAAGAGGAATGTGTGATTCCTGCCAGCGCTGAGAGTTTCTGCAGTCCAACATGTTGTCGATGGTTTATAATGGTACTTCCTGGCATTTCTTGAAGTGCCTGAATTTTAAAAGAATAAGGAAAAAATGTTAGTTCACGTCTTACCAGGTAAAAACCCAACAAAATTTCACTTTTCGTTAGTATAGCTGCAAAGTTAACATGGTTTGTGTTAGATCACAGTAACAACCAGCAGTACAGTTACTCTAGTTGGGTGCGGAGAAAGCTCAGGCCTTTTGGAGCACAGGGGGCACTCCTGAGGACAGGAGGTGTGTGAAGGAGAAGTATTGCAGGTCCTTCCTTCCTGCTGCTATCAGACTCCAAAATAAAAACTCTCTCTATATACAACCCATTATTATTTTGGTTTGCACTAACTGGGCAATTTTCATACCCATATGTATTATGTATTAAAAACAATACACTGCCCACACTGTTTATTGTTATGTCATGTTATATGACAACAGTAATACAAGTTTGGTAATTAAAAGCAGCCCAGCCATAACAATCTGGAACCTAAGCTGCATGAACATTAAGGCTTTACTACAGCAATATAACATACATATAAAACAATCTGACAGAGTCTATTCAGTATTTGAACAAATTACACGGGACTATGCTGCAGCCTAACGTTACTTAAACTTTAACAGGCGGGTGTGAATGCTTACTCCACCACTGCTAAATAGTTTGGGCAACAACATATTCACATCTGCACAAACATTAATTCAAAACCGTATTACACACAAACACCACAACATCAAAAGAAGTGACACTGACAGATACAGCTCACCAGAGTTGCGATTGGCCTGTACAACGAGCAGGAGCTTATAAGCTAAGCTAACTGGCTAAAGCCTGATGAAAATCACTTAACTTGTAAATTCAGTCCGTCTGTGTCAAAACTTAAGTGAACTGCAAACGCAGGGGACAAAATAAAAGATGTTTCTGCGAAACAAACTTTATTAAAGAGTATAATATTACCTTAGTTTAGTGATGTATGATAGTTTTAACGGTTCCCATTGCCCAGCTGCCCCAGCTCGATTGATTCAGCACTGCGCATGCGCTTTGTTTCCAGGTTGCTGGGATACGAGAAACGATCTCAACCATTGGCGGACTCTACTCCCGCCTACCTCTTTTGTCAATTGGCCAATACGCTTGGGTCACGGTGCTTCCACTGTTTCTATTTGCTGATATCCGTGTCATTTGAATACAGCCGTTTTTGCTTGTTGACAACCGACTACCAAACACACCATTTCCTTGCTGAAGCGATCATTTAAATGGTAAAGTTTAACATAAATGTCGAGTATGAAATGGTTACTCTTCTCGAAAGTGCAAGATATACCGTGAAAACGTTACGCACAGCTCGATAAAGCTGTTTTATTTAGCCTGAAAACTTGTTTCTGCTCGGTCTCGTGGAGGAGCATGGAAGCTAAACATAGCTAGCTAGCATGATAGTAACAGTTGAATAAAACGTAAAAACATGCTGCTAACCTGCTAACTGAGTATCTTGTATTAAGTGCCAACCAACTCTTGATGCGTTTTTCAGGCTTCAAATTACCGCAAACCAGCTCCTTCGGCTAGCCAAAGGAAAAAGACGAGTCCCAAAGTCGAACTAACTGAGGAGCAAAAGCAAGAAATAAAGGAGGCTTTCGATCTCTTTGACACGGATGGAACAGGAACAATAGACGTGAAAGAGCTCAAGGTTAGCTTGCGGTTTGGTATACCTTGGATCAGATATATTAAGTGTATTTATACTCACACCTTGATAACAGGGTCATGACAGATTTGTTGTGTATATACTCCACAGGTTGCCATGAGAGCTCTTGGGTTTGAACCAAAGAAAGAGGAAATCAAGAAAATGATTGCAGACATTGATAAAGAGGGCTCTGGAACAATTGACTTCAGTGACTTCCTCAGTATGATGACACTAAAAATGGTGCGTACAGTTGTTCAATAAAACCTGGAGAGTTAGTAGAAATTGAAAATGATCATTTCTAGGAAGACTATGTCTAAGTGCTGTATCGTAGGCAACTGGACTTGTTTCAGTTTCTTGAAGACGTTTCACCTCTCATCCAAGATGCTTCTTCAGTTCTAACTAACTGGAGGGGAGTGGCAGGCTTTTACACTCTGTGTGGGTGTGACTTTACAGAATCTTTAAGGACGTGTGAGCTCCGAGTTTCAGAGTCGTTAGGGTCACTTGTGGGTCGTTGATCCAACCGACCTTCATGTGGGTTGTTAAGGCTAGGTGAGCCCAGGTGTGAGTGGTTGTTAAGTTGTATGGGGAGGGAACTCAGTACAGCATTGTAGGTGATAAGTAATGTTTTAGGCCACCTCATCTGTTCAAAGACGGTTGTTCCAGTTTGACATAGATGGATTCCTTTTCACCTCTTTCTGTCTTCTTTGGCCAAGATATTTACATTGTTGTCCTCAAAGGAATGATTTTTCTCTTTCAGATGTAAGTGGACAGCAGAGTCTTGACCTGAAGAGTTGGCCCTCCTGTGTTGTGTCATTTGTTTATGGAGAGGTCTCCCCAATGTACAAATCTGTGCATTCCTGGCTGCATTGAACAGCATAAACTACATTACTCTGTTTATACCTGGTTGTTTTGTCCATCCTAAGGACAAGCGATGGTTTAAAAGCCTGCCAGGTCCCCTCCAGTCAGTTAGAACTGAAGAAGCCTCTTGGATGAGAGGTGAAACGTCTTCAAGAAACTGAAACAAGTCCAGTTGCCTACGATGCAGCACTTAGATTTATCATGACCTGGATGACTGAGAACCTTCAGCAACATAGAAAGACTCTGTTTAACAATTTGTAAAGATAAAAGATTTTGTCTTTCGTCTCATCACTTTTGATTAAAGGGAGAGTTACACCATAATCAAATACACATATTTTTCTCTTACCTTAAGTGCTATTTATCCAAGTAGATTGTTGAGCTTTGGCGATATCGGCCAGAGAGATGTCTGCCCTCTCTTAAATAAAATGGAACTACGTGGCAAAAAACAATCCACATCCTTATAGTTTCATTGCAGAACTATTTTCTTTGTACTTAACTACAATTTTAATTTTGGGATGAACTATCCTTTTAAACAACACTCCCAAAAGCAAGCTTCCCCTAAAACTTAACAGTAAAATGTAGTGTTTGAACATAGGCAAATACCATACATGCAAATAATTCTCCCTATGTTTGGGCCAGTGAACCGTAGAAAATGCATTGCGTTTAAGGTTGAAAAAGTTTGAACTGAAGTTGTAATACATGGTTGTCATGTTGCAATTAATGATAGGGTGAAAAGGACTCCAAAGAAGAAATAATGAAGGCCTTCCGGCTGTTCGATGATGACTGCACGGGGAAAATCTCATTTAAAAATCTCAAGAGAGTTGCCAAGGAGCTGGGTGAAAACCTCACCGACGAAGAATTACAGGTAATGTTGTCTGTACTGACATGCACTATTTGGCATGGGCTCTAGAAATTTCCGTTATAGCATTCATGCATAATTGATTAGCCTGCGGATGTTTTGCTGGTTTACAATTCTGTCTTTTCTGAGAAAAGGTGAGTGTTCAGGTTTATTTGGAAATGAAAATCAAGTCTATGCTTATTACCTCCTTCAAACATTCTGTCCAGAGTTCTGTTATACAATTCTTGATGCAGACTCTCGATGCTCAGATAGTGTCTATTAGTTGCTCCATAGTCCTCCCTCCCCCTTAACAGCTTCAAGTTTTAACAATGATACTTTATTTATCTGTGGCAAATGTTTAACCTCTTTTTGTTTTAAAGTCATACTGGAAAGAGGGTTGATTTTCAGATTTTCTATTTAATATTACATAGAAAATGTGTACTACGGTTTGTTCTTTTATGTTAAATGTACTTTTTATATGGAATATGGTGTATTAGGTTTAGAAACACAACTTTTTTGTCCACTGGCTGTGGTAGATTATTTCCTGAATGTATTTCAAACCGATTACAAGGAACTTTTAACTGGTTAAAAAAAGACAGTCTCAATTTGATACTGATACCTCTACATGACCTACATAAACAGGGCCATCAGCGAGAAGATTGGCTCAAAGTTTGCACTCCAATAGGGTGCCAAAAAAGCTTACTTTGTTTTACCACTGTCATCATTTGTCAATTCTGGCCACCAACCAACAACAATGAAAGTTCCCTGCAGTGGTTTACAGACGGAAACACCCCAAAAACTGTTGATTGTTCAGAGAAGTGAAGAAGCCACAGAAAACAGGCAAGTTTTCTGTTCGTCCCTCTGACAGCATCCCGCCTGACCCGTGTTTCTCTTCTGTCATCTCCCAGTTCCCCTTTTGTTGTTGTGTTCTTACATGTGATATTCCCCGTAGGACACATATTGTCAGACCTAGTGAGGGTTTTTCCATTGCTGTCACATGCGATGTATGAAGCATTTTACACTGACATTTTAGGGCATTTAGCAGACGCTTTTGTCCAAAGCGACTTACAGTAATTCATTCATACATATACTGATGGCGGTGCTAACCAGTTCAGTATCTTGCCCAAAGACACTTTGGCATTCAGACCAGGGGAATTGAACCAGCAACCTTCTGATAACAAGACGCTGGCTCTACCCCTGAGCCACAGCTGCCCAGTTGACTGCATAGCCTTCGGTGTGTTTTCATTTTGGACATATTTACATTAGACTTGATTTCTTATCATTTCAGGAAATGATTGACGAGGCAGACCGAGACGGAGATGGTGAGGTCAATGAGCAGGAGTTCTTGAGGATAATGAAGAAGACCAATCTTTACTGAACCTGTCGAGTGTTATAGCCTTGATCTTGGACATTTTTTTTTTTTTAGATCCACCTTTTATTCTGTCAGAACAGTTTATACAGTAGCTTTTTGGGATTATGTTTAGGGTGTAAATAAATATTTTAACATGCTTTATCTTTGCAGTGATTTTTGTACAATTCAAGACAAATAAATATATTTAATCATACTTCATATGTCTGTTTTTTACTTTTATATACACCTTAGTTTGTCTTTAGTGTTTCCTTTGTGTCAGTATTGTAATTACATTTTAAGTGCTTAAGTTTCCATGTGCATACAAGAAATGATCTCCCTAGACTCATAATGTTTGCTAGTGTTGTGAAATTTCAGGCTTCAAGTTTATTTCAGTTTGTTGCAGTATATTATGCACAGAGATAGATGCCAATAATGTTCGGATGTCGGGGAACAGACAGTGAAAGTCAGATGACTAAGTTGATGTTGCCTAACAAGAATTGTTACTGTAGATAGAAATGACAAGCGTGAATTTGGGATGAGTAACACAGTAAAAGTCACTCTCATTTCATGTTTTGAGTTACTGAACCAAGTCATCGTCTGAAATAGATACAGTATAAACTTGTCTTGCCTACATGTTCTGATCATCTTATAGGAAAGATGCTCCTGCTGATTAATGTAATATACAGCGGATGTCTGGTTTTGGCCAAAACGAAATGCCTTGTTAAAATAAACAGGATATTGCAGTGACGTGTTTTTCCGAGCCGTCAGACGGCTGTCTATTATTTTGAGGATGCTTGCAACTGATTGTGAAAGTTGTGATAACCTGTTCCAGACAGTGAAGGAACATCAGGCGGAAAATATGAAAAGTCTTGTCCTGAGATGAGAGATCCATTTTTTTTTAATATTCCACATATATATTGTTCAACGGTGATAAAAGAGAAACGAGCAAACTTTAAGAATCTTAGATTTCCAAAATCTCAACATGGGACTCTTATATTAATTCATTTTTCTCTAAATGTATAATAACTTTGGTCACTTTATTTTATATGGCACTTTTACAAAGAGTTTACAAAGTGCTTTGACAGATGAAGCAAAAGCAGGAAGCTCAATAAGATAATCAAAGAGAATAAACACTCAACAGCCAAGGCAAACACAAGGGAGCCCAGACTAAGGAGAAGTTTAAGGTCATATTGATACTTTTTAATGTAGACAAATGTTATTTTTAAATAATACATCTAAAGAGCTTGTTATCTCTTATCCCTTAAACATAATTATGATTGTGAATCATTTTTCAAATCTCCAAAAGGTCCAAAGTGATGGTTGCATGTCTAAGAATTCCTTAATTACTCAAATGGACAATGTTGTTTTCACAGCAATGGCAGATCATGGATCCTCTCAAAAGTTCCCAAAGGTTAGATGCAAATACTAGCAGCTGTATAGAGTAGTAGCAGTACAGACCGTTAAGTGCTGATGTTCTTTTAAAAGTTAAGACCAGAAATTAATCAAGTTGCTCTGTATTCATTCTTAAATCGCCATTTGGAACTTGTGTTATCGCAACTCTTCTCTAGTCTGGCTTTTTGATTGCTAGCTGGCATTAGCTACGTCAGCAACGTTAGAGTGTGAGTGCACAAACTGGCAACCACTTGAGGGGGTGCATGATTCCAACAATGTTCTAATGTGGATACAATGGAAGGGGCAGGATGGAATGTCACATTTAGGGGCTGAATGTTATTAAAAACAACCTTTAAACAAGAAGGCGAAACATTACAAAAGGTTGAGAGGAAAAATGCAAATACAAAGAATAAAAGCAATATAAAGACAGTAAGACAGCATTACAAACATAAAACGACATAAGAACTGAGAAGAATAAAAGGAATTTTAAAAGAAGAAGACTTTACATGAAAGCAAGTCTATAAAAATCCGTTGGGCAAAAACTTGTAATTGCTACAGATGAGCCAAATCTAAAGGCCAGATTTTTCATAGGTTCATTTTATGGTACCCCTTATGACTCTTACCTTAAGTGCTCAAAGGGTTCAAAGGACACCACACACCCCAGGTGAGAGCTGAAAACAGAGTTGAAACTCACTGTGAGTGGACACAGACACCTATAAATTGTCAATTTACTAAACTGTGTCCTTTTAAAGCTTTTTGGTCTCGTGGGTTAACCATCAGATTTTAACCTCTTAATTCAATGGGATAAGAACTGTTTTCAAGTTACGTGCCAGCTGTTTTAAAATTCGGATGTTTTCATGGGTTTCAGAAGCTGTGCAGTATAAAAAAACTTATTTGAGGGACTTCATTCAAAGAACATAATTATTAGATTTGAAGACGCTGCTCAACTAACCACTGTTTTCTAACCTTAAATGTTTATATACAGTAGAAAGACTGATAGACTTATCAGTTAAGCTAAATAGAGTCATTTTGAATGAGTAGGTGTTGTTCAAACGGTGGATGTTTGATTTTTAGAACAAAACTTTCCAACTGGAGATGGATGTTTTTATACAGTGGCAGTTTCATGGCCTTTAACATGTTCACAGGCCCCTCAGCGGAGTGTTATTCCCCTACTGATGTGGTTTAACAGCATTCATATCACGCAGCCTGTTCAGTACTCCCACTGCTCCGCTACCGTTCTTCTTTTCCCATAAAATGAACAATTTCCAAAACAACAACGCGCTGCAAGTCTGGTTGCTGCTGGTAAAAGATGATTATATTATTAACCCTTAAATGTCAAGAATGTGTCACTGTGATGTGGGCCACGTATTTTCACAAGCCCCCTTTTAGTAAGACAAGCTGAAGACTGATAACCGTCATTATGTCTAGAAGAACAAAAGAGTGGCTTCATCAGTGGTATGTTGGTATTTTTCTAACTTGATGTTTAACAGTGTGATGAGGAAGCTAGTGTTTCTGAAATTCATTTGGAATTCTGTGTTGTATGTAATCAGTATATACTACATTCTAATCAGTGTTTTACTTACATTTTATGCAGTGATTTATTATTCTGATTTGCCAGATATGACAATCAGCCCACAGTTTAGCATGATTTGTGAGCATCTCCTTTTTATTCCTTTACAGTGTTGAGGAAACATGATGCTTAAAGCCATAATGACTTTAAAGTTGCTTCCTTGTGTATAAATGATGCCAAAAGCTGTGGGTGATGCTACATGTCTTTTCTAATTCTAATCCTCACCTCTTCTATCTTCATATTTGCACACCTGACTCTTTCACAATGTCACATTTAAATGCTCAAACTGGTTTTCGGAGGTGAGATCTGTTTCCATTCCTCAACCAATCACCTTCAGACATTTAAGTAGATCAGGTGTGCACAACTTTGAGGGCGAAAAAAAGGTTGGTCGACAAGGAGCATTTAAGAACTGCATTGTCAAACAGTATGGTGTTGCATCACCACTGTGCCTGACATAAAGAACATCCTTCTCAAGTTTTGGTGCTACAAGTCGAATTATATATTATGAGTAAAAAGGCTTATAGTCTTTAATAACCATGTGCATTTTAGTGTACTTTGTACCTTATAGTTCCTGTAAGTCAGGCGATGCTGTATAGGTAATGAAAAGTGAACTGGTTCTGTAGACTCAACAGTACAATACATTTGGATATAGTAGTTAATCTCCCAAAGTAATTTGCAAAATTATTAGTCCATCTTTGTGTTGTATCAATTACATAGGATCGGCTTTTCTGGTTTAGATTTGATGAGAATAATCATGTTGAGCTGGCTTTTTGCACCCTTTGATTCTGTTCGTTTGGGCTGATAATAAGTATAACATTGAAATAACTTGGTCTTGGTCCTCTTTCAAGAATCCACAGTGTGGTTCAACAGGATAGAAATCAGTCCGCAACTGCAGCTGACAGTTATTGTCATTACACACAAGTCTGTAGAATATTTTTTGATTACATCTATAAATGATAAAATGCCTATTACACAGGGCAGCAGTTCATTTAAAGATTACTTTGTCGGATGTCAAATCCAAAAGAAAGACGAATAAAAATTAAACAAGTGCAAAATTTAGTGTTTTAGAACAAGAAGGATTTCGATCTCCGATTACCCAAATGTCGGTAGACGCTCATTTTTAGGCATTTCTTTGTCGGTAAATTGCAGCAAAGGATGCAGACAAGTTCATCTTCATTTATACTATATAATTTACATTAGCAGATTCCAGGTGATTCATTCAAGACAATAAACAGTGCTTTAGTTTAACTGCAGCTTTTTACATTCATTCAGAATAATGCACCAGCTCAACAAAGTAAACCTTTACACACTCGTTTAGGAGGTGTCATAGGTGTGATTTAGACACACACACGCATTCAGATGAGAAATTAAACACAGGCGTTATTTTTCCGAGTGGTTTTATCGGATTGTTTCGATAAGTCACTGAATAATATCTGCCATCAGTTCAGCACTTTTTGTGTACTGGTGACATTTAATTAAATATTTACATATCAGTTGGAAAAAATAAGTCATAGGAGAGAAAACAAATAGAAAAATAGTTTTGACCATTGACAGTCATGCTTGTTGGAATACGAACATCACCAGACCTGCTCTTTTGTTTGCCGTTGAGATATCCAAAACAACCTCCAACCAACAGTTAGACACAGTATACTGAACTCTACTGTACTGTACCAGTCAAGGGCTATCTTCATCAGCACTGGCTGGGGATTAAAACCCATCCTGCAGGTGCCAACTGTCCCCACTAAATAATGAATAAATAGTAATTG
>OMLP01035419.1:35086-48942 GCA_900302685.1 Spondyliosoma cantharus
CAATCATTATAAACAAGCTGTGTCATGACTGCTGCGGTGCCGCTGAAGGGGACCAAAAGAGGCGATCCCCCACCCACACCCTCTTTGTAATCTTCCTGTACACTTACGGTAATATAAAGCACGCCGGCTTTTCTCAATCACTGATAGTCACCTTCAATTGCCTTTCTTCCAGGCCTGCAAATGGCTCTAAAATAACAGATTTCATATTAATGCATATTAAATAGAATTTAGTAAACAAAGTTCTGCAATATACCAGTGTATGTGTGTGTGTAAGTTGCATGCAAACTTTCAACCTCGCACCCACTCGCCCCGGAAATGCACACTCTTCACACAGCGGAGACCGCAGTGTAGGAAATCATACTACTGAAGTGGGAGTAGGAAGTAAACGACATAATTAATAAATCTCAACAAGTCTACATGATGTGTGTCAAAATTTGAAATGCTTATGGTTACTGTAGCACAGAGCTTTTACCTACTGATTTCACTGGAGTCTCAACAGTTAGACAAAGAAAAGACCAATGATTCATATTTCTTTCCAATCACACACATTGTAGACTTTCACAGTTAGACAATTTCACAGCAACAGTGCACTTGGCAGTGTTTTTAGACATTCATTTTATTCGGAGTAACAGCAGTGCAATATAATAAAACAGACAATATATGCAAAAATACAATAAAAACAGTAAATACAGATCAACACATAACTTCATAACAAAAAGACAGAAATTAGAAAACACCCACATACAAACTGGATGCCATTTTCTGAAACAGACAGCCTACACATAAAAGTGTTCGTAAGAGATCATATTATGGCAGAGCAGGTAGGCACACTGACATTTACAAACATTTGGCTGGCATCGCGCAAATTTAAGAAGCAGTCCCATACATAGTATATATATAGCATATAGTTCTCAGAAGTATATAGTTTTGTAAAAAAAAAAAAAAAAAGCTTAAATAACGCTATATTCAACTGAGCACAATTTACAAGCATGCATAATAGCTTGCGCATACAGATTGTGGCATACTATCTGTGGATATCATCTGATAAATCACGGACAATACGATGGCAGAGATCTTTAATCTCATAAAACACTTTAAAACCAGATTAGAAGAATTTAGAAAATAATAATTTTCTGTCTTCTTTGATATTAACGATCATCTTAAATACATTTATTAGCTGTTGTAGGCCAGCACTTTGTGGACAGATTCACTTACGTACATAATCTGATTGGTCAAAATATTGTCAATCGTACGTATGTACCTCTGTTTTCAGATTATCCATGTACACATTAAAAAGAAAAGACAAAATGCTGCCCCATTGCTGACATAAAATGGTTCCAATGCATAATCTTCCCATTTTACCTGCACTGATGAGCATACCAGTAAACAAGGATTCTTATCAACCATATAAGGACCACTCTAAGATAAAATTTGTTTAATATTGTTCAGTGTTTATGTGGTAAAAAGCTTAAGAAGTAATGTACTGTATCAACAAAACACAAAAAATTGGAACTTCTGGCTATTTATATCAGAATACTGCCTGTAATTCTCCAATTACAGACATAC
Organism: Spondyliosoma cantharus; assembly: GCA_900302685.1. NCBI lineage: Eukaryota > Metazoa > Chordata > Actinopteri > Spariformes > Sparidae > Spondyliosoma > Spondyliosoma cantharus. The sequence goes on from OMLP01035419.1 coordinate 36,653, forward strand.
TAGTAAACACACCGTGAATAAACAAAAATCACATCATGGTGTGACCAAGTGAGAAATTCGAGTCAAAACAAAACAGCGACAAGACATCTGATAACAGAAGCAACGTAATAGTGAAATACAATAGAGTGGAAGATTAAACAACAGCAGAATGCATAACATTAAAAGAGAAATATATTTAATCTATAGATGCAGGAACTGAAGTGCTACAGATAAGTCAGGTCAATTCTTGTCTTTTACTGTAATTCTAGCATAATCATGAACTGTCACACACACGCACAGGAAAACCCAAAGTGTATTCAAAGTAAAGTAAGTTGTAAAGTAGTGCATTTTGTACAAGCTGACAGAAAACATATTTGTTCACCAAAAACCAAATCACATCCACCTCAAGATGTGATATAATGCAGGAGAATTTCAGACCCTGTATAACTTTGAGTAATTTAATGCACAGTAATTAGAACTACAGTCCAACTACTCCCAAAACATTTAACAGATTTAAAAAGGACACCATATGCTCACATTTCTAACTGGAAAGGCATCCTTATATAAATAAACAAATTAATTAATAACTAATTTCAGTCCTAAAGGTTAGTGCGATGAATTGGCTTGAAGCTGTAATCTGATACAGAGCATCAAATGGTGACATTTTTATGTTTGAGCCGTACACTGTCCCTTTTGAATATATTCAAGAAAGAAAGGTTACAATTTTCTTCTTTTTCCCCTAGCACAAGTTGACCTCCATCTATCAACATTGTCTCATCTTCAGCCTTGCTTCAAGTCACACTTTTTGCACTGCGTTTAACACTCTGGCTGACCACAAACAGCCACTCTCACTCAGTGACATGTCTGACTGAGACCATTAGTCATCACCAGATCATGCCTCTGTACAGCAGTGTTTCACTAAATTTCATGGAAATGCTTGAGCTCTGAATTGCAGATGAGGCATATGTGACGATTAAATTTCTCCACCATCAGTGGACTTTTTTGATTATCTGAGGAGCCGGCCCTCAGAGCTAGATTTAGCTAAAAGTAAAACAACTAAAGGACAGGTTTAAAACCTTTACCACAGCTGCATAAAAACAACTGGTTCCACTTTCTAATAACCCAACATTTTCTAAACTGTTAGTTGTAACTCGTGGCTTAATTATTGTTTAACTTGGCCAAAATAAATACTTAACTGGTCACAGTAATATGGCATTGTCATAATATCTATTAAGCTGATGTTTCTCCTCCTTCAACATGTACGTTTTGTTTTTTTAGCCAACTCCTCAATTCATCAAAAGTTGTAAATGTTAATAAGTTGTTGAGAGTATTTTAGTTCCGATGCTCTACATTTCTAGGAAATGTACTTTTGTATCAAAGGTACAAGTAAAAGTAAATCATATATTTACATGTGTGTATATTAGTACAAAATATAATTAGATTGCCTTTAACACAAACTGCAAGTGGCTCGTCACTAAAGTTATGAAAACTGCAGTGATGCATACTAAAAAGTGTATGAATGTAAATACTCGGGTAAAGTGTACCTGAAAAGTACAGTACATGAGTAAATGTATTTAGTTGCATTTCTTCAGCGAGGGTACCTTACTAGAAAATTGTAAAGAAAAACTCATCAACTCAAATGTCCATACATTTAATTTTCACTGCACTTTTTAAATGTCAAATCATTGTCTTTTGAATATTTCCTCAACTTTATCTTTGTGTCTAAGATTGCATAGATTTTCCTTTTGAGACATTGTGCTCATTTTGACAAAGCTGCTTAGTAAGAGTTTTACAGACACACACACACACAAACACACACACACACACCACAGGTGGCTTGTGAGGGGTTCCTTGATGGCAGCTAGTGGAGGAAAATTCTTCTGAATTTTAATTCTACCTGAGGAGACAATTTTCCTTCTGTGTGTGCATCACAGAAGGGACTCCTAATAAGACAGGAGCTTGAGGGTGATGCACCTCTCAGACCAATCGAAGCCCCCACCCACCTTTTCCCTTACGGTGACAAAGAGAGAGAACAGACGAGAGGGGTTTTCTCTCTCAGTCTCACTCTCACTTCCTCCCCTCTGCCGAAAAGATCGATGTAAGATTGTGTGTTGAGAGAACGTGTGAACTAGCACTGACGGGGCAAACTGAATGCACAGTGTGTCAGCTATAGTTATGTATATAGACCACTGACTAACACATGAAGCCTTTTGAATTTCCAAAATGTGTAATACAAATGCACATTGGAGTTGATGACCATTACTGAAGAAATATTCAGTGATATTTCCACACAAATTTCCATTTTATATATTTCTGTGACCTGAAGACACCGTGGTGATTACGAAAGCTTCTTTCTGCTTAATATCTGCCCTTCTGAAAACTTTGGGGCACATGTAAGAGAGGTGTGTGTGTGTATGCATTAAACTTGAAAGACTTTAAAAAACAAGCTTTAAACTTAAACACATTTTTTTCTGTTTCTCCCAGTTTGGAGTAGCCATTCACATTGCATTAGCCACACAGCTGCCTGCCATAAGTGTTCAACTGTCACAAAAAAATGGACGGGAAGTGTATCTATGTTCCCAAGGCCCTAAGTTTCAAGGGTGCTATATTTCCTGGGTCCATGTTCCCATGGTTCTACAGTCTCAAGTCCTGAATTCCTGTGGCCCTATGTTTCCTGAGTCCCAAGTTTGCCATTGCCATACTTTTATTTTCACAAAGTTCTATGTTTACAGCGTACTTGGTTTCTAGAATTCTATGTTCCCAGGGTCCTACATTTCCATGGTCCAATGTTCCCAAGGTGCTTAGTTCCAGTGGGTCCAAAGTCCCCAAAGTCTTAATTTCTTGTGGCTCTATGTTTCGTGGGTCCTAGGTTCTCAAACCTTTGCTTATCTTTGCAACTGGACAGAGAGAGACCTTTATTAGTTGATGAGTAACAGTGAGATAACGGACTGAAGCATCAGTCTAAATACCATTTTAAAAGATATTATGTAAGATTCCTAAATATAAATGGAAATGTAAATATGTCAAAATATCAGATCTCATTACTGTCCCTTGGTTAAATATTAATACTTAAAAAGGGTTTCCTGTTGTTGCAGCAGGCTCTGTGTTGTTTGTGTAGGTGGCCATGATGCAGTGAATGCATTCAGGTTGTCAATACCACACCTACGAACACTACCTATGACACGGTATCGCTGCGGCTCCACTGATTCAAAATGAAAATGGGAAGTGCCGTCTTCCTGTAGTTTCCTGTCGGGTGCACTCACACAACTTTACATTCACACAGCCGTATCTATAGGCCCCACGCACGCGCGGCTTGACGACACTCTCGGATCACGTAGTGGTGACTGCCAGTGGAAAAGAAAATTTCATTACTCACACACGCCAGTTTCTGCACCTTTCCAACGATCTGCAAGTGGTTTTCCTGTGTCCTCAGGGATATGTATAAAAAGGTACGCGACACAACTGTCTGCATTTCCAGTAAATCTCTCGAAAAGCCTCTTTTGGTGATCTGGTACCTGCTGCTGATACTGACAATATGAAGCTGGTTGTGTTTTGCCTGTTTGCAGTCTACTGCTGTTCTTTGGCCAACACAGCGACAAGGGAGCCTGACAGAACATTGCAGAGGAAGAAATTACAAGAAGTCCTCAAACAGCTGAATGCTGTGAAAGTGAGCCTGCAGGTAGGTTTCTCTTAATTACATTTTTCATCATTTTGACCATGTTTTGTCGCATTTATTATTACTAATCCACAATGTTGTTGGATTTTGTCTTGCAGCAAAGTGAGAAGATGCTAAATACTCCACCAATGAATATCGAGGTAAGCCAAACTAACTTCAAAATAATATTGACAGTATGGCCACCGACCACATTAAATATTTGTGGTTGCTTACTCATTGTTGTTGTTCTCCCACCTACTGTAGTAACTAATTATCATGTGCCGGCTACTGTAGGAGTACATCAAATGATGTGTGTGAATTCAAAAATGCATATCCAAAGAGCCTATAACAAATCAGCTGTAAAGGTTGAAAACTAAAGCTTGAAAATTGACATTTTTAAAAATATATGTTTAAATTTCAAGTCTTCTGCTAGTTAATCTCAAAAACTTAAACATTAAAAGAGTTGTATACTGTACAGTGGAGTCAACAGGCAGATCTACATAAGTAGTTCAAAGCTAACAAAGCTAAACCTAGAGAATCTGTCATAGTTTACAGTGTGCTGAAATGTGAGCATATATATTTTAAAATAGGTAATTTTTGTACTTGACTGTAAATCAGATTCAAATTCTAAATGATTTATGATCATCAAAACCTAGCCCAATATCCTATTATAACAATGATATTTAATTTATTGATCTAGCTTACAGTAGAAAGAAAACCTTTTTTTATGTAAAGCAATGATCTTGCAACCCAATAACATTCTTCATAACAATCTGATTATGTGCACTAGACTTAAAAGAAAAGCCATTACTTGTAAAGCCACATCAGCTCTCTTTCTTGTCAGGCTTATGCCCTTGAGTGAGTCAAGTCAAGAGCTTGCTCAGTGTATTTTCTCACAGCTTCCGTTGCACTCTCAGAAGAAATGTGATGAGTAATCAAGCAAGAGAGCAAACAAAACCATGACACTTCCTCACACCACCTCAAAAACTCAAAATGCTCCCTTAGCATGCTAGAAAACATTTGAGTCAACCTCTTGTTTAAAACAGACAAATTACAGCTTATGTTGACCCACAAATGGCAAGGATTCCTGAATGGGCTTGAAGCCATTATTTTGCAAAACAAAACTTTTTATTCTGAATAAAACTCTCCACAGAGCAAAAATTGCACAGTGACAGTCAAATGTAAAAGAAACATCCGATAATTTCAAATGTATTAACAGTGAGGAAGTATAGTTAGCCGTTCTTATTGTTCAAATCTCACCCTCAAGGAATAAAACCTACTAACTCTCCAAGCAGTCATGCCATGATCTAAAACTGTGATTTGACCCAAGCTCATTGGGTTCATGAACATCACACACAGCAACTGTTTGACTTGGAAAAAACATTTCGTGTCGTCAACACTTTCATTAAGGTTTCTGGAGGGAAACAATTTTGACGAAAATGTCCAAATCACTTTCAGGAAAAGGAACTTTAAAATAATGGAAATTTTATTTGCTTAAGTTTCAGTTTAAGTAACAGTGTAATGCATTTGTCTGATTGGAAAGTCAACACCAATGAAGTCATGACATGAAACCAGAAAAAAAAACTTTCTTGGAAATGTTTTGATGGCAGTGGATTTTTTCCTCCTCTGCTTGACACATGTACAATTGCATCATAATAAAACAAAAATCTCAAAACTAATCAGTGTAACAGTTGGTGTTGATGGTGAACTACATTAATTGTTGACTAAATGTAACTTTTAAGCTCTATCCTCTTTTTTATGGTTAATCTACCATATGTGCCATTGCCATTTTCCAGTTTTCTGTAAATGAACAAACAAGTAAATCTAGCAAAAGTAGCATTGACGTGAGTTTAAAATGTCGTGTTCCATTTGCAAAACATTTATGAATTTTTAATCAGATAATCCATACTAAATATCAAGCACTTTTTATGCTTTAAAAAATATATATAAACCCTATATGAGAAGGAGCATTGATATATGTCGATGTTGTATTGATGTTTTATTCACAAACATTTCAATTTATAACAGGACTGCTGCTGTCTGTCAGCACTGAAATGCTATCGGAAAAATCTGGAGGTCAGTTTCAATGCTAGAGAAGGAAGACAAAAACAACTCGTCAGGAGCCTTAAGCATCCCCTCACTGTAAGTAAATGGGTGGGAGTGGGAATATTTAATCAAACAGTATATCTTAAAGCATATCTTTGCAGGACTGTACATGTCTAAAATAAACCAATTTATTTTTTTCCATTTCAGGAGAGAGGTCTGAACTTTTGCAATTCACCAAATGTCAACGTAAGAGAACATTTTATCAATATCAACTCATAATCTTTTGTTGTTATTTCTTATTTAGACTGATATTTCAGTCATATTTGTGAAATGTATTGCACTCACAGCAGAGGGCCATTATTAAATTAATTTCTATTGTGTTTGGTTGTTTCCCTTTAGTCCACCTGCCAAGACTGTGTCTCGCATCCAATGCAAAATGCCACAGAGTTTTATAACAGACTCGAATCTCTTATTCAAATGGTGAGTATTTTTGTTTCTTTTGGTCTATCACTATAGCATATGGAAAAGGTGGTTGAAAATCTGTAGCATAACAGGTCATTAATGTTGTAAAGATGGAAAAAATGATGTGAGAATTTACTTTTTCCCCATTTTTAGGCCATATCCAGACTGACAATGATCTGAGAAGAGGTGAAGATCTACTTGTGACCAAGGATTGAATGTAGAGAAGACACTACACTGAAAACATGCTAAACTTGTTACAGCCTTCTGAATATTTAACGATACTTATTTAATATTTATTTAGATAGTGGTGGTGAACCCACTCAAGCTATGTAGAAGGTATTCTCAGGAAAGCTGCTTTGCTGCCACCCAGTGGACTTGGCAGTTTGGATTTTCTTTCCGCCAATTTTTCACTAAAAGTGAAAGTTAATTTATTTGTTGTAGTTCTCAGAGAATGTTAAGTATATAAAGACATTTATACTGTGTATGACATGCCTTATTGATCATTATTATTATTATTGATATAATAGTACCATTGGAAAATAATAAATTAATTACAGCACCAAGTTTTTGGTTTGCATGGTTTATTTGTAGGACAATATAAAAGCTTCCAGCAGAGCTTTATACACCATCACTTAAAGTTCATCTGCCTCCTGAATCATAGTTGGATGTGCATCGGAACCACCGGGAGAAATCGAGATGGGCCGGTCCCTCTTTGGGACAGGGGGACACTGAAAAATTTCACCCAGATTCGTGTGATCGGTTAACCCGAGTTGCAAAGTATTGGTTAGTTTTATTTCTGCAGCTAGGAAAGATTAGGCACAATATAACTGAATAATACACACATACAATGTAAGATCACTTTATTTGATGCATGTATAAAGGCATACAGATTATTATATTTATTCATGTTTTCCCATTTTCCCATTTGTATATTTGGTCTCACACTTATGTACATCAAAACTGATTGTCTGCTTTGTAACCCTGTTTGGGCCAAGCATCAACTGAAGCAAGATATAGGCCCACTACATTGATTAGTTTAAATGTCAATATATTTTAGTACCATTAAATTCTACATATATTCCAGCATAAAGTTATGATGATCAATTTGAGAAGTTATCAACAATAAGGTAAAAGTCAGTTTAAGAAACTGCAGGGAGGTCTAGTTGTTCCCAAGCATATTTTTCAGCTCAATGGTCCCCCAAAAAATAAAAAGTAATCTCTGAAGATACAATTAGAAGTCTGGATCTCCTGTAGCTTTAGTTTTAGGATTAGGGCAAAGAATAATCAACTCTATTTATACTACAATATTATTTTAACACTCGTAAATATGTATTATTCATCTAGGTTATGGTAAGTAAATCTGCAGTGGAAAGAGCCAGAGCCAGGATGCCAGTGCCATTAGGGCAATAAAGTATGTGCTCCTTCGAGCCGGCCTCACATTCTGCTTGTTTCATTTTACATGTATTTTTACAAAGACACTGTAAAAAGATTATTATATTATATGATTAATATATATTATTCTGTAAGCTTATTTACATAAAGAATGGTGTAAGTTGTATTTTCAATCCCAGTTCCTGTCCTGAAACCCTGCTGTCCTAACTAGCGCTAATGTTAGCCTTAAACTTTACAATTTCTGTATTGAGAGTAAACTGAGATGACCGGCTGAGATGAATACTAACAGCATGTTCATTTTTATGTCATTATTAATTCATCTTTATTCATCATATGATGTCATCATGATTTGCACCAAAAACAAATATTGTTGTGTTACTTTTCTTTTTCCATCAGTATGTCACAGTTAAAGCAAACATTTACATTAACCTAAGACCTTCTCCACACATACCAAAACAATCTTTTTTTCCTCCATCTTCCTTGGCACCATTTCAAGAATATTTGCATCCAGACGGATCCACTGAAAACGACTCAAAACGCTGTAGTTCATACTCCAGGCCTATAGGTGGCGCTTGAAATTCAGTAAAAATGGAGAAGAAGAGACGGAGCATGCGCATAAAACTTGCACGCTGTATACAACCAGACAGTAGACGGAGAATCTGAACACAATAAAGAAAAAAGACGAAAATGGCTAGTGCAAGGAAACCAGAATCGTTTGTGTGGACTGATAATGAGGTCAAACTGCTGCTGCGACTCACACTCAACTACAAGGCGAGTAAGTTGCAAGAAACACAAACACATGTGTAGTCTGCCATTGTTGTTGTTGTTATGAGACGTCGTGGGGTTCATTGGTCGATGGCTAGATGTCGAGGGGTGGGGCGATGGCGTCATCGCTGTCCACTCGAGAACACAAGGGCTGCGTTTTCGAATTTTTCCACCCTGAAATCCGGTTTCAAAAAAGTGCGTTTACAGGCGCTGCGTTTACAGGATCCATGTGGACGATCGGCCAATACGATGCAATACATGTGCATTTACACTAGAGAGCGCTTCTGTGTGGATAGCCCCTAAGACTGTTACTGGATGTTTGGCCACATCACAAAAAAAGGGGTTTTCGGTCATTTGTAAGGACCCAAATACAATCAGAGGATATACTTTTCTCAGCTACCAACAGTAGTAAAAACAAGTCAAACAAAAGCATAAGCAGCTCGATAATGTCTTTTATGCGGATGTTTCACTGTTTGATCTCCTTGGAATTTACTTAGTTACTCTACTTTAGTTAAACACGTTCTGATTCCATCTTCCTAAATGTGAACATTATTTGGTTTCTTGGTAGTAACCCGATTGTCTTTGGTTGGGGACAAAACAAGACATCTGAGGACATCATCTTTGGGATTTGGGAAAGATATGTTATAGACCACACAACCAATCAATTAATTGAGAAAATAATCTACATATTAATGGAAAATGAAAAATATTGATAGTTGCAGCCCTCGATCAAAGGTTCATATCGCAGGCGTCCCAATCCCAATAGTGGAGACTTTGGTACAGCTGTTTCTTTGTAAGACAAAATATATGTTATTTCTAAACAATTCAATTTATTTCATGGAACGTCTTGTCTTTTATTTGGACTGTGAAGCTACACTAACATTTTGAATTGAATTAAACTGAATTGAAACCTGGCTCAACAGCGACATACCAGACAGCGCTATCGAGCTAACGGGGCGCTACGTCCTCCAAGCAGACAGATCAGCTGTTGACTCCGGTAAGACCAGAGATGGAGGTCTGTGCATTTATGTTAACAAAACTTGGTGCATGGACACTACCATCATTGGGAGTCACTGCTCAGCTAACCTAGAGCCTCATGGTTAAGTGTAGACCTTTCTATCTGCCCAGAGAGTTTACATCTACTGTTGTGACTGCAGCTTATATACCACTGGATGCTAATACTACGATTGCAAAGAAAGAACTGCATACTGCTATCAGCAAACAACAGACTCTTCAAACTCGAGGCAGCCTTTATTGTTGCGGGTGACTTCAATCACTCAAACTTGACTGTACTACTCAAATTTCACCAACATGTCTCCTGCCCCACCAGAGAAGACAAGACTCTGGACCATGTCTACACAAACATGGCTGATGCCTACAAAGCTATCCCCCTCCCCCACCTCGGACAATCTGACCACCTCTCACTAGCCCTTTTCACACAGAGACGGCGCTGTAGGAGCCTAAATGCAGTTTTCTTGTTTATAGAATAATTTAAGTTCATTAGAACTTATACATATGGTTTGTTTATAGTGAGGCAATAAGTACATGTTTGGGTTATTTCAATATTTGTGGACAGCTAAAATTATCCTTTATAGTTCATTTGTGGTACTATATAGTGGGAAGATGTATTTTGGTTTTGTGCAGACTGCACCTTTAATGTGTCACTCTCTCACGAGTGTTTTTGAAGGTAATGTGAATTTGTGGTCAGTCAGGACAAGCGGGGAGTGTAGTCATATAATTTTTTGACCTCTTGCTCTCTTGATTTTTTTCAACACAAACACTTGGTGCGACGCCTCCTGAAAGCTGATGTGGAATTTCGGCTCGCTTGACCGTTCAGTAGAGATGAAGAAGACTCAGAGACACCGATCGCTCACGTTGAGATAGTTTATAAAGCATGATCATGGAGGAGCAAAATAACAGCACGTCTGTTTGCACAGAGTGTTGCCATGATAATCCTTCCAAGTCTTCCCAAGTGTCCAAATCATATCTTACAGCTTCAGGAGGCAGTGCTTCCATACATGGTTATCTGTTTAACAACATAGCAACGGGGGTGATGCAGAACACCTCCCCTCTAGCCAGAGGACTAAGAGGTAAAATAGGTCAGAGACACTTAGTCTGTAAACATAGATAGATCAAGGCCTCCTTACGAGGTTTACACAAACAGTTAGCTTAGCCTTGGCTTGGTTCGTCAGACACCTGTTTTGTAGACATATCTACAGTAGCTTTGAGTATCTAAGTTGCAGAGACTATGAGAAGGTTGCTCGTTAACTGCATGTATGTATTCAAGATTTAATTTCTTTTAAGTTAAAAAATATCACACCAAATATAAACTGAAGAAAGAAACAAGTGATAACAATACAATATAAATAAGGCATTACACAAACATATTATCTCTCAGCCTCAGCAAGTGCCATCTCTCACTTATCTAGTGTCAGTCCCTTTGTAAAACGGGGCGGTGGTGAAATATTTTAAAAGTGCATCTGAAGAGAGAAGAGAAGTACATGTGGCCACTGGATGTTACATTAATAAAAAACAGATGATTGGTGTGTGCTATACATAAAACTAATATAGACTAATAATGAAAATGTGATGAGATTCATTCAACTTTATTGTCATTGGAGTGCAATTCGGTCTAACCAGAGTTCAAAAAGCAGTAAAGTGCAGTGAAATATATATATATAGCTATGGTATGGAGTATTAACAGTAATACACTTTAACTGCACTTTAACACTGATGTAAACTTAAACAAACATAGACTGTGACACAAAAAAAACAAAGGCTTACTACTACCCTACTAATTATAAAGGGGATGGAAAACTAATAGCATTTTAACTGACATACATGCAGGAAAACACAGCCAACAGGTTAAAATAACACCTGAACAGGCCTAACGTTAACTTTAAATGTCCCTGACGGATTTAAGGTGGAGTAACATTAACTTACGTCGAATCAGCTATTTATTGATTATTAAAGTGAAACTCTTGCCAAAAAGCAACCTAGGCTGTATTTGTGAATGTATATGAGTCAAACCTTCATGTAAAAGCATAATTACGACGAAAGACGCACTTTTAAGATTTACCGTAGTTTCATTTTCGGCCAAGCTAATTTTTAATGGGAGTGCAAGGGCACTTAGCTAGCACCAAAAATCGTTATTTTTAAAACACTAAGAAGGCTAGACACAACATGAAACGTTGCTCGTAGTATCACCAGGGTCTCTATACATGAACACGAGCATTGAGAACATTGTTTGTGTACACAGAGTTTACTAAAAAGAGAGTTTTTGATCTACTCACGTTAGCTGCTGTATCTCAGCGCGAATGTAGTATTGTTTCTTATATGAGGCTTCTTTTTCAACTTCAAGGTCAATATTGTTTTTCGCTGATGACAAAACAACAAATTATCCATGCATTCATATGGAACTAAGCTTGATAGTCTATTTGCCAGGAATGTGAACCCAGAAATGTTGAGTACACCAAAGTTTTATGTTAGAAATGTACAGTGTGGGTCCCCAGCATTAAGAAACTGCCGGATGCTAACTTGCATATGTTGGGCAATTTGTATAATTAGCATTATTAGCATTATTAGCATTAATTAGCATTAATCGCCTATATGGGCAATATTTCAGCAACTGCTTGGCCGATTTGGACAATATTGGAGTGGATTTGGGGGTTATTGAGGATGCTGAATCCATTTCTGACATTTTCAAAATTCAAAATGGCAGTTTAAACCAAAAGTGGCCATATTTCAACTCCCAGTGAGCCGATTTTGATGAATTTTGAGTCAATTTAGCTGAATCTACAAGAATAAATTGTAGGATATTTATGAACACAATTATCCAAATGATGCAGAATATGTACATTTTAATTCACATAATGTTACACTCTGAGGTGACATTGGAGATAACAAAGACAAGTACCATATCAAACTAGAATACTATGACTATGACTAAATATTATAGAGAAAGGAGTATAATACAAGTTACAGGTAGAAC
>OMLP01035421.1:22895-40828 GCA_900302685.1 Spondyliosoma cantharus
AGTTGTTTTGTATCTCTTTGTAGTTGTTTTGTATCTCTTTGTGGAGCTTTTTGTCTTTATGCAGTTGGTTTGTGTCTCTTTGTAGTTGTTTTGTGTCTCTTTGTAGTTGTTTTGTGTCTCTCTGTAGTTGTTTTGTATCTCTTTGTGGAGCTTTTTGTGTTTATGCAGTTGGTTTGTGTCTCTTTGTAGTTGGTTTGTGTCTCTTTGATGCTGTTTTGTGTCTCTTTGTAGTTGTTTTGTGTCTCTTTGATGCTGTTTTGTGTCTCTTTGTGGAGGTTTGTGTCTCTTTGACGTTGTTTTGTGTCTCTTTGATGCTGTTTTGTGTCTCTTTGTGGTTGTTTTGTGGACGTTTTGTGGTGTTGCATTGTGGGTAATGTAGTCGCCAAGTTTTGACGAGGCGGGTGGAATAATTATATATCTGGCTCTGCTGTATCAGTTTTGATCATTTGTTTTTAAATTGTCCATAATGAGTCCAACTGTGTTATAGGGCTGCTTTTGTCTCGTGCCACACACACACACACACACACACACACACTGTAGTGTGTTAAATTGGTGAAGTTAACTTTTAAATGTGAATATTTGTTGTTGTCTTTTCACCTCTGTGAGTCAACTGAATATGTTTGTGTTGTGGACAGAAGAAGATATTTCAGGGCGTCATCTTTTCACCACTTTCTGACATTTTATAGACCAAAACGAAGTGAATCATGGAGAGAACAGCAACAGATTGCTTGTTATTTGCAGCTCAGATTCGTCTGGGTACTTTAGCTTCACAGAGTTTAGTCACTCGATTTCTCCCATTTGGAAACAAACATTTCTAAGATACTTAAAATTCTCCTTTCGTATGTGAAGTCTGCCACTGAACTTTTGAGCAGCACCTCAAACTTTTTCGGATGTGGAGTTGCAATGTGCACAGTCAACATAAATCCAATATAAAAGAGATACAATGCTGAGCCGTACACTGGACAATGAGCTGGAGATGTACAGAATGAGGCTGTCTGCTGGTATTTCCTCCCTTAAAGCACATTTTCATTACCTTTTCTCACACTTCCTTTTTAATGCTGCTGATTCAGCTGTTCCCAATCCCAGAAATTGAAGGAGTAATATTTTTATCTGTGGAATGAATTTCACCAACTTTATCAAACCTGCTGTGTTTGAGAGTGAAAAGTAAAATGAGGACAGTGGCCAGTCTGCGGCAGTGTTTATCTACAGGCACTCTGGACGGTGCAGCTGCGTTCAGACATGAATATGACAGATTACACACCCACATGGGTTTGTTTAGAGCGTCTCCAGTTTGTTTACAGCTTTACAGTCACTTAATTATTTAATTACCCTCCCCTTTCCCATGATTTAGTAACCCTTCTTCTCTTACATCTCCTCTTCCCACCACAGTTTTGACGGAGGGATCTCTGCACGATCTGCCTCAGTATGAAGTGGTTCACCCCACGAGAGTGGATGCCAGAGGTCACTTCCTGTCCAACTTCCTGTCTCACCATGCTCGCCGCGTGCAGCGCCGGGAAGCCTCGGAGGGACCAGCGGCCTCGGATCGAGTCTTCTACCAGTTGTGGCACGGCGGCCACAGTTTGCACTTTAACCTCACCCTCAACCCACACCTGCTGGCTCCGGGCTTCCTGACGGAGAGGAGGTACGGTGGCCTGGATGGAGCTCGCATCCGTCCTCCTGGATCCTCCCAGTGCCATTTCCTGGGTGAAGTGTGGGATGAGGCCACTGTTAGAGGCAGCGCAGCCATTAGCACCTGTGATGGACTGGTGAGTAACTGTGAAGCTTGAAGTCCATTGGAAGTTGTATGAAAATACTTACATTGTGATTGTTTGGACAGATATTGCAGTATGAGTTGCAGTCTGGGTATTAATGGTAATTCTCAGTGTGTTTTGCTGGGACCTGAACCTTGTGTCTGGAGAATATGATTTGTTTGTTCCACCAAAAAGCTTCATTTTATTGCTATGTTGTGACACATTGTACCTCAATCAAAACATTGCAGCTCTCTCAATTTGGCCATATTGTGATTTTGATCATATTTCCACTGATTGCACTAAAATTGCTTCTGCCCCTGACGGGCTGAGCGTCGACGTAAGCGCGCTGCAGCCGCGTCAAGCCGCTCAGAGCAGATCGAACCAGGCAGGAAGTCACGCAGCAGAACAGCTCAGTGCATCTGGAAAATCAAGGGGAAATCATGTAATAAACAATCTCAGCAGTCAATGATGTCAGGCAGGCGTGACGCTTCACTCCGGAGTACTAAAGAGAGACACCTCTTCATTCAAGAGGAAGATCACAAAACTCACTCTGAAATCTCGCAAGAAGTCAGTTGCTGATTGATGATAACGGTGGAAATGTTAGTTTAGAGTTTACCTTTCAGAACTGACAGCAACAAGTCACTGAATATTTTACTGATTTTGAAAATCTGCGCGAGGCAACAACTGTAACAACTCTGCACTTGAGATTTCAGAGCGAGGCTGCTGAGGCTGAAGAACAAAGCGCGACTCCCTTCAGTGCATCTGCATGATCACAGCAGGAATCCAACTGCACGCCACGTTCTGCTCAGTCATATTCCAAAACGGTTCATTCTGCCTCTGTGGTCGCAGATTGGAGTTACAAGTTAACAATAATTTAGTGTTGCGATCATTTAGCAATCGTCGGTGCATTCAGAAATTCTAAATTGACGACAGACCATTTTAAATCTCTGACACAGCACGATCTCATTATTACTTTTTCCTCGTATTGTTTCTTTTGGATAAATTGCAGTTGTTTTGCTTCTAATGGACCAAATTCCCACTGAGACAGCCCTTGTAAGCTCTCTGTTCTATACGCAGTGAGCTTGACCATGTTCACCTTTATTGAATCTCAGAGTCGCCCGCTCCACTTGAAGTAAACAAACAGTGAAATAAGAGAGTAATAAAAGAACGGCTCCATTTTAGTTTCTGTGAGACCTCGGGGGGTGAATTCTGTTCTGCCGTTTGTCAACAGCGTTCCTCACCACAGCGAACAGGACTGTGATGTGATTTGGCTGCTTTTCAGTGCCTCTGAGATTGTTCCCTTTGTGGAATTGAAAAGTATCGTCACATCTGCACAAAGATTGTTTTGTTTTGTATTCTTCCAGGTTTGGATTTAGTGACAGTGAACCTCATGTAGATTTCTACCCTCAAACCCATCCTGCACATTGTGCTGCATCAGAATGAAGCTTAAAGGAGACGTGCTGTGAATAAGTTTACACGCTTTAGTGCTGAAAAATCAAATCCATTTAAGGCCCCTCCTCCTGAACACCTAGTCTGCTCTGATTGGTCAACTCACACACTCCTGAGCCAGCAACGCGTCTCTGTCGTCTCCAGTTAGCTTCACATCTACTGTGAATATAGACATAAACTATGAAAATGTGTGACATAGTGACGTAGCGTGATGTGAAGAAGTCACTGAATTAACTACTGACGAGGTGTTTTCTCTGGGAGGGAGGAGCTCCAGCTGGCACAGACTTTTTCACTCTCAAGACCCGTCTCGTGCACAGAAACCTGAAGAACACACAAACGAAAAAGCATAATAGGTCTCCTTTAATTAGGTTGATTTCTAAAGAAAGTAGGCTGTTAAAGTAAAGTCGCATCATGTCACGGTCAGTCGTATTAATCCAGTGTTAGTGTTTTGGTGAGATATCAGCCCTACAGAACTCTGACTTCTCTCCGATATAAAGGAACCAGACGGCACCTAAAGCACCTGAAAGGAGCTCAGCAGCAATGTCTCTTTCCAGAAATCACTGCACAGAAGGAGGAAGTGTAGTTCGTGGATTAAGATGTAGCTATTCAGCGTTGGATGTGTGCCAAGGAAACACTCCCCCCACCACCACCACCACCTCTGACACCGTCCATTGATTCATGTTGTCTATACTTGTCCTGCTTTCTCCACATCACAAGAGTCTTGTCGGCCCACGACCAGGACACAGGTCGTCGTCCATCATTCTTCCTGATTCGTTACCCACTGAACTGTCGTGTTTTTTTTATCTTTGCTGACAGGAGTGGAGCTCGGCACAGTCGGAACAGTCTCCTGCTGCTATATCCTCTCTCCGTCGTGGTTGTACAGAGATTCTCTTCTGCTCAACACGTTTTCTCCGGTGCTCCTCCCGCTCACATGTGTCTGGCGTTGGTTCATCACTAAGCGTTTCCACCAGCAGAAGAATCAATGACCACATGTTTTTGATCAGTGCGCCGTTCTCTGTTAATTAGAGCTGTGCCAACAGTGCACAAACATCTCAAAACAAAAGTGGATTCTGAGAGGCTTGAATCACCAAATCTTGTACCAATTTATACTCTCTTGATACTACAAGCCGAGCCCTCAGATCCTTCAGCCAGGGTTTTCCTCGGACACATCTCTGACTCTGGCGTTGTATCACGCAAGTGTGGAGCTTTCTTGTTAACGAGTTGCATTGGAAATAATCTTGAAACTCACTGTGTGCATCTTTGAGTGCATCCTTTCAATACATGTCCTTGCTCATAGATATTCTCTCTGGTTCTCTGCTGGGCCTGTACAGCAGCTTCACTCCTTACTTGTTTTTGGGTCTTTCTGTCTGAAGTCTGGTCTGCAGCAAGTGAAACACAACATCAGCTGGACTGAGGTCAGATGAATGACACGGCCAGTTACTACCAGTATTCTGTTTTGTCCTAAAATCACAAGATGTTGTACGTAACACGTGTCCAGCTCTGCTCACTCAAAGAGCACACCTGTCACGTCAATCCACAGCCAGCTAGTTAGCTGCAGCATATTAAACATATTACCTACAGATGTCACTTCTGTCTTTTAATATTACTGTTTACAAAATGCCTCGAGCTTCAGCGTAAAGGTTTGTTCAAGCTGTTCCTGTTCCTCAGCCTGCCAGCAGCTGACGTGCCCCCTGTTTTCTTCCTTATGGTAATAAAACTATTGATAATAAGTTCGAGCTGAAAACTTCCCTGTTGTTTAATTTCAAATCCAGTGTGCAAACCTGTGAAACATATGCTGTCGCCTCTGCTCTGCAGAACATGTGCCACTCGTGAAGATTATGCAAAGCTTTTTGGCAAACTTGAGACGAGTATGAATATTTTTTACACTTCCGTCTTTGTGATGGTGAAAAATGAACCCCGGCAACAGAAGAAGTATCGTCATATTATTTGAGGTTTCTTTGTGGATGGTTTGATTTCCTGCTGTTGGAGGCGTTTTTGAAATAGTGACATGTCCCAGATTTTCTATATGAGAAATATTTCTTTGACTGTTTTGTCTGGAATATTTCCATATATATGGAGCTGAGGGAAAGCAGTTTGCTGTTTTGGAGGAGCTGACTATGACTCTTAGTGAGTTAGTGTGTATAAATGTTCTGAAGTATTGGTGCTAATCTCCATCTGCTCCATTAAAAAAATGTCACTTTCACTTTAAAAGGAGCCTTTTCAATAGTCTTAGGTGGGCCTCCAGATTCTATGAGGAAAATCTAGTTCCTGCTGTGTTACTAAGGTATTTGTTGACAAGTATTCAAAGTCTTTGGTTTAAAAAGATTCTTCATGCGGGTCATTTTATGTCCATATTGTTCCTGTAGTTCAGCTGTAGCAAGCGCACGAATCATCAAATCAACCAAAGAGCTGATTTAGAGCTCTCTCTCACTGCTGTTAACATAAAATAATCAATAATCATATTTGTGTACAGATAAAGAAGCACTGGAGATAATACACACTCGAGTGGATATTGATTATTTGGTCCATCACAGCCTGCAGTGACTGGTTAGGGTTAGAAAAACTAAATGAATCACTTCTGTTGTTTTTTAAGTCAGGCAGTTTTTTTGGACTTTGATCCACAAAATATTTCTAGTAACAGTGAAAACATGAACAGTATCTGCAGCTCTGGTAAATTCAGATTTCTTTCTAACAACTCATTCCACGTAGCACGATGACAAAACAATATTTCATGTGTGACACTCTTGATCATATCTTTGATCATGGTGATGACGAGGAGAGGAGAAACGTGGATTAGAGGAGGAGGTGTAAGACGGAGTCAGAAGAAAGTGTTATGATGCGTCGACTCCCACGCAGAGAACAGCAAGACGTTTATTGAACTCTGTCTTCTGACTGAATGTAGAAACTGTAGATTAAAGTACGAGGATTAGAGCATTAGAGCTGCAGGAAGTTCTGCAGGAAGTTCTGCAGGGTTTAAAACCAGCTTTAAGTTCTTGTGTCACCAATGTTTTCCCATTTTTATTGTGTTTGTCTTACACTGACAAACTTTAACGCATTTTGGTGTTTCATGTGTTGATTTTGCTGTTCTATGGTATATAAAATGTATAACCTTCATCTGATCAGATATTCTCTTTGAGATCAAAATCTCTGAAGTGAATGATAAGAAAAGCAAACAAACAGACATTTGTTATTATCATTGAACACATGTATGATTCAGCATTCTATAAGCAGTAGCTACAGGTTATTCATGCCCCTGCAGTTAGCCTTGTTATTGTGTTTTAAGGGTCCTCAACAGTAAAGGAAAGCAGTATGTGCATGTTCAGGGAGCTACAGTAATATCTGACATCCTGTCGAGGTGCACAGCAGCTTCGTTTGTTCCACACATGCACATACACATGCAAAGTCTTACATAAAGCAGAGATGTTCGTATCCTTTGTAGCATCTCAACAAAAGCTTGAGCAATTTGTAAACTCAAAACACGTGGATGTACGTAACACTGGATGATAAACCTCTCTTTTCTGTAGATTCTGTATATACATTCTGTTTTATGGATCTTCTCCTCAGTAAAGTTTTGGTACAACAATAACACAAGAATGTGAAAACTGAATGCGCTCAATGAAAGAATAAGTCAGTTTGTTATGGTGTTAGATTTTTGAACCATAGCAAGAAAGTCGAGCTGTTTCTTCAGAGTAAACCTGATTTAATTGACCCTTTTTAATAAACACACAAGCCCATCTCTCACAGCGTGTAGCAAATAATGGGTAAAACACAGACGTTTGATCACTGTTGTGCTGTAAAATCACGCACAGCTCCAGAAATACCACCTGGGTGCAGAGTAATGTAATTAAAAATCCGAACGGTTGGATTTCATATCGCTTCAGAGTCCAGACGCTGCTGCGGATGTTTCCACAGAGTCATGAGAGCATTTACTAGAACAAGAGACACATTTAAACAATAAAAACCATGTCAGATAGAACAGCATGAAGGTCCAGTCCTGTGGTTTATATTTTACTTTCACATTCCCACATTTGGAGGCTTCTTTTAACAATCGTGCTGCCAGGTGATGTGCAGCCACCGACAGCCTGTTGCTGGCTGTGTAAGAGGTGAACAGCCTCGACTCTGCTCGACTCTCCACTGCACAGAGAGCGTCGGTCCAGCCCTGCTGTCTGAGCCCGAATGGGACTCTGTGACAGCTGAGGGAGATTTAATGGCAGCAGAAGGTGGACAAAAATTAAATCTAGGTCGAGGGTGGTGACCAGATACAGGAGGGAGCTGCTGGAATTTGTGCTTGGCACCGTGCCAACAGGGTGTAGTGATTTATGTGACATCTGATCTTTACCCCGTCTCAGCTGCACCCTGGATGTCTCAGCTGCACCCTGGATGTCTACAGCCAACATGAACCATCAGGCTGTCTCACCGGAAGCTTGCTGGGTTTTGCTTAATATGCTGAGGATAACTCAGCGCTGTGGGCTTCCAGATCCTCACCTGAGGGCACCGGGCTGAGATGTAGAGGATAAACATGGGGGATTTCTAAAGTTTGTTGTGTAAAACCTTGTGTGTCTTCCTCTGAAACCGTAAAGAAAGTTCACTCCTCTAACTAACAGTATGATGCACCTCCTGTACCTGAGTGTGAGGATGCTGCACTTATAAGTTAGATATTCTTCAGGTTCTCATTGGCTCTTTATTCGACAGATAAGATAAATTGCAGATATTCAGATATCCCTGTACCACATCTGTTATTTACAAGCACAAAAACTAGACTATTCATTCTTTTGTTTAACTTTTCTAACTTCTAACTGTGACCTGACTGCAGGGTGTGATGAGAACAACAGCATAACACAACGAAACAATAACATCTCGAAATGGTGATCAAATAAAATGATGCATGTTGATCAGACTAACACAGCGCACCTATTTCTTGATATTGCAGTGGTTTTATTCACATAGATCTAGACTGAACAGTCTGTAAATACTGTACTGTGAACATGTTGTGAGGCCTGTGTCGGGAAAATCTGATTATTTGATGATATTTTAGTTTCAATTAGTCTGGCTGGTATTTTCTTAATTAAGTGATCAGTCAGTCGGTCCATGAAACTTCAGGAAATACACATCACGATATTCAAGAGCACAAGATGACGTCCAAAGGCAAAATATCAAAATTCTGTAGTAGTTACCTTCCTTTCAATCAACTATTTGATTGATGGGCTGATTGCTGCAGGTCCACATCTGTGGTGGCAGATCAGATACAGTTCTTATTACAATATAGAAAACTGACATTCGGCTCTTTGTTTCTTTATTTTCTTCAGACAGGACTGTTCAAGTTGTCTGAGGATGAGTTTTTTATTCAACCTCTGGAGAAGTCGAGCGATGACACCTCAGCATCACAAGCCCACGCCGTCTACAGGCGCCACGCGTCCTCCTGGAGTCCAGCCGTACAGCCCATCTCAGGGAAACAAGCTCTCAACGGCACCTGCGGAAATACAAGTAAATCATTTCCTTCTCATGTTAAGTGACACGCAGAACTTTACCTCATTATCTATTCCGTAAACCTCTTTCAGTTTAAGTAGCCTCCATCATGACTTAAGTGTCATCCACTGATTACACAAGAGATAAGACTCTGAGCACCGACTGACCAGACGACTGATGAAGGTTTCTTGTCTGTCTCCGGCTGATAATCTGCAGAGGTCAGACCAATTAAACGTTGAAATTTAGAAGGTCGTGAATCTGCTGCTTAAAATGCCGTGTGGGTTTGATTGACCTTGAAAGAAAATTGAGTGTTTGAGGACTTTGCACAGCTTTTGCCACATGAGGAGAGAAAGAATAATAAAGGCAGGGAGGTCGTGTGCAGAAAAAACAGATATATACTCGAGTGTATCTGGCATCTTGTTAGATATCTATTTCTGTCTCCCATCTCCAGATTTCCATCAAAGTTCTGAAGACACTGAGAGACAGCGGGAGCGGTGGGAGCTCCGCCAGCAGAGAAGGAGGAGGAGAATTCATCAACGCTCAGTCAGCAAAGAGAAGTGGGTGGAAACGCTGGTGGTGGCCGACCCTAAAATGGTGGAGTATCATGGGAGCAAAGCTGTGGAAAGCTACGTCCTCGCTGTCATGAACATTGTGAGTATGAGACAGTTACAGTAACGTGTCCAAGCATCGACCCGTCTGTTGCTCTCCAGGCTTTTATCATATGAATACTAAACTAATGAAAAGCTTTTATTTTGAAGCGTTACAGGATGATGAACGTCTTCCCAGATGTTTTGAACGAGACAGCTGTTTGATACCAGATTGTGTTTCAGTTCTTGTGTCAGCTCACACAATGAAGGGATCAAACCCTCCTCGTCTCTCTTTTTTCAGCCGTGACTCCCTCGTCTTTCCCACTCTGTGTTATCACTACCTCCTGGTACGAGGTCAAGTAAACTGACTCCTTCTCTGTTATTGATTACCACGTCAGAGTGTTTTCCAAAGTAGAATAATATGTGCTCTGACCGCAGCTACTGAAAGTGCTATCAGAGGACAGATCATCAGGAAAGGGAATTCACTGAGAGAGGATCCCGCGGATTAACTGACTTAACAGACAATAATACACGGAGGAAGCAGCCATTATACCACACATCCTCTCATGGCTCTTGTTTTGAGGCCTCGACACTCCAGCTTTGAACTTTAAAGCCCCAAACGATTCAGTTTTGTGAAAACAACCTCGCTCTGCATCGAGGGAAACATCCTCTGAGCCGTGTCCAAACAATAAGTAATGGCATCATCTTCCTCCGCCACCAGCTGCCCCATTGTCTCATCACAGACGCTGTCTTGAAGTCCACGACTTCACAAGAGGTTCATATTTGTGTACTCGGCTGTACTGTATGAACCCGGTGGTGCAGTTTGATTTACAGCCAGAGTCGATCTCAGCAGAAAAAAAGAGGGGAACCACAGCTCCCGACTTCCTTTCACATGCTGATCTTATGGTTTATTTATTGTCTTTCTTCTGGGATATTCATCACAATTATATGTTAACAAACAAACGGATCATACGGGCATGAAGACAGACATTTACAAAACACAGTTTACCCTGCAAATGTATAGAAAGTGGCTTGAGAGGAAACATGAAACCAACAGCGCGTTGTTGAGAACAAAAACTCCAGAGCTTTAAATAGCTGCAGCTTTAATTTTAGACAAAAGATAAACAATTGAGAAAAGTAGATAAGGAAAGGCTGAGAACATGTTCAGTGTTACTGATAAGCTTTATAGAAATAATGCTGCAGAGCTGATTCAACAGCAGGATATCTGTGAATGAGCACCTCTCTGAGAAACAATGGTTATAATGTGCTGATGAATGAAGCCGTTCTGTCTCAGCTACACAGCAGAAGGTTCGCTGTGGAGACGTTTTGGCCGGCAGCAGGAAGAATGAAGAGAATCTGAGCAGTGTGATACGAGTGTTGTTTCTAAGTGTCTGTGTTGTAACTGAGCTGTCATCAGACTCAAGTGGTTATTTAGTGAAGCAGTTGTTTTATCGCCCTCTCGCTTCCTCGTTGGCATTGAAATTGTTGCAGCTTCTTGGCTGAGTTGGAGTCAGACTTTCACTGAGCAGCACCGTGTCGGCTGCAGCTGGATGCCGACATTCTTCTTTCTGGCGCTGAACAAGACATGCGTTGTGTTGAGATGTCGATGGAGAGCTGGAGCTTCATGCATTATGAAACAAGCGTAATTTATTAATGACTGTGGAAAGTCTGCAGTCCTAGAAGTAAAAGTGCCACCACCGTCTAAAGATTCAATCATCGTCAGAATCAGAATCAGAATACTTTATTAATCCCTGGGGGTAAATTGTTTTTGTTCCAGATGCTCCGTGCAAAGTAGAAATAGAAATATAGCATGAGCGGAAACAAGACATAAAGATAAAGAGATAAATAAAATAGTAAAGTCGACAATCTCAAGTGTCAAGCAAGGCTGAACCACTTTAGAAGTGTCAGCAGTGTGAACGGGTCTCGACTCACAGCTGGACTTGTTCAGACCAAAGAAAGTTGAAACCTGCGATGTTCTGACACCAGCACCACTCGACAGGATGGTGCATCATCTCTGCTGCAATGACTCTCTGCTCTTGTGTTCCATCAGATGCTTTTTCAGACTCGATATCATTTGTAGTGTCTTGATGGATTGGCGGAAAAGAAAAGGTGTGTATGTAGCGAGTGTTCGGTTGAGAGTGGCAGGGAAAGATGAGCAGAATAGAGGTGATGATCTCGTTCCTCTGTCTCGAACTCTCGACTTCTCAGGTGATAGAGCCAGGTGACATGATTATGTTCTAAAACCTGCTACAGGCGCCATGACAAGTTGAGTCGCAGGCAACACCATCAGCCGACCAGAGTGGAGCTGAGTGGAGCTGAGTGGAGCTGAGACAAGCTGAGACGAGCTGAGAGGAGCCAGCTCACACTGCTGCAACATTCCCGTGATTTGTTCTGAGACGATTCTGCCCGTCACCCGTTTCACCAGCCAGTCAGCACCTCACGCACCCACCAGGAGTTCTGCAGAACTGTTTTTGTGTTGCAAGGGTTTCCTGTGGAAGCCACACAGGGGGCTCTAAACACAGCCGTTAACGAGGGTTTCATCTATAGCCCTCTGCTTCAAAGAACATATTGTATTCTGTAGATTGGGCGAGGAATATTTGAATGTTTCTATGGGTACGTTCGCCTGATTTGATAGTAGACAACAGCTGTGTGACAGTGAATGTGAGGAGAGAGAGGATGTTATGCTGCAAAGGTCAAACACCAGACGTTGGCAGGATGCACCGACTTAAAGATTAAGAAGTATTCCTCAGACACCCAGTATTGCACGACAGCATATTCCCAACAGCACGATGTAGCTGTGACATCGCTGGTCAATTATCCCAGAGAGCCAATGAGTTGTTCAGCCAGCAGAAACCACTTAATCAGACAAACAACAACCGTGGAATACAAATACATTAAATTGAGTTATTTCAAAAAGGCCAGCAGGGACAATTAAACACTTGAGTCAACTGGTGCTGAATCTTAGATTTTATCTGCAGGCAGCTTGAACTGATTTGCTGGGCCTTATTAGTCTTTCTTATCTTGTGTCTGTGATTCAGGTTGTGCCTCGACAAAAGTAGTAAAACGAGAGAATAATTTAAACTCTGTATAATTTGATTCCTCTGCACACCTCACCAGTCGCTGCATGAAGTAAGCATGCTTCTCACGTTGTTAGTTTCGTAAAGCTACAAAAAATTGTCTCGGAGGGAGGTGGAGAACATGAATTTCCTCTATGACAGTCAATATCTCGTTTACATCGTCACCTTGTCCATCTGTTGGTTGGTTGGCTGGTTTGTCTGCAGGATTACACAAAAACTCCTGAACGGATTTCCATGAAGCTTGGCTGGAGGACGGGTCTCAGCCCAGAACAGACCCCAGTAACTGAAGTGCGTCTAGGATAAAGGGGATGGATGCTGGAATAGTTGTATCACTTTCTTTAACATTTCAAGATTGTTAATTTCTTAATGGAAACATTCAGGCATATTTAGGTGGCTGGTGTCTGTGAGTTTTGATGTGATGTAGATCCTAAATCTGGTGATCTTACGTTGTGGGTAAGCAGCTATGGGTGGTCAAAGGTTATCCAGTCGATATTTGCTTGGGACCGTCGGGCTTTGGCGGAGGTATGCGCTCTACTGAGTGCCATTCTGGTTATTTATGTCTTGTATATTTCATGTTATTAGTTCCAGACTTGCCTCCCTCCCTGTTTAAGATGGTTTCTCATTGTAACAAACTCTTTGGTGGATGAAGGTCTAACACTGTCTTGTGCAGGAGTCTGCCAGCAGCCAGTGTGAGCTCCTCTAACCTCAGACCTTTGTTCCCGGCGTTCCCGCCTCTCCCGCCTCTCTTCTGCCAGTACATTGTCCTTTATCCTCTGTCCACCCCCCACTGCCTCCTGCCCTGATAAAAGCAGTTCTCTGAATTGTCACATGCCACCAAAGCTCAAGACCACGAGTCGTTTTCAGAGCTATAAATGTACTGACACACCATTTTTACACTGTATTGCAGAATTTGAGTAGGTTTTGAGTGGGCTGCACAGTTAATTTAACTATAATTGAAATCACAATATGGCCAAGTGTGATATCCAAATTGCAGAAGCTGCAATTTATTGATAAAATGTGAAATGTGTAGAAAAGCAGCATTACAATGAAGTACTGCAGTGCTGCAGAGAAGCCTCGCCCACAAATCTTTTCTCTGGATGTAAGAAAACATGTTTTTTGTGTCACAATCACAATATCTGTCAAAATAATCGCAACATGATTTATTCTTTTCACCAAAGCGTGCAGCTCTAATTCTGATGCTTTGGATACAAAACAACCTGATTACAAACTGTCCAAACCAGCCATCTTATTTTCAAGTGAGATATTATTTTTGCTGGTTTTTCACACCTTCATGTTCACTGAGCACAAACTCAAGATTCGATTAGATGTTCTTAACGGGGAAATTCACTTGTTACAGCAGCTCACGATGCATAAGTACAGGAAAAAGAAAGCTGCGGTGCATTAAATGTATGTAATTACAAGCCATAATTACAGATGAATAGCCCTTTATTGGCCCAGGCACTCAGACAGTAAAAACCTTTCATTCTGTGAAGGTGGATTGTGGTTAATATGCTCGACGTGTTCTCGATCGTGTCAAATCTCTGCCGTCTGTTTGGTGTTTACTTCCCCCAATCAATGGATTCCTCTGAGTGACTTCTCAAGATGCCATCCTGTGAATTTCTAGATGAAAGAATTCAAAGCATCCAACCAAAGACGAAATTCATTAATGTTGTTTTGAAATGTTTGCATTGGCCTTGTAATGGAAACCAGGTCGTGTAACTTCAGGAGTCAGACGCTGATGTGTTGCTGTGAAATAACTTTAATACAGCGTTCATTATTTTGATATATAAAAACATATTTCAAGGTCTGGCCTGTTCAGAAGCTGTAAAATAAGTTAAGAAGGCTTATTATATAAAGGAAACTGAATATCAGTATATTGTAGAAATTGTCTCATCTCATCTACACAGTGTCATTATATGTAGGAATCACTTTACTTTTGTTTGCAGGTGGCAGGTCTGTTCCGAGACCCCAGTATTGGAAATGCCATCAACATTGTGGTTGTTCGACTCATCCTACTGGAGCAGGATGAGGTAAAATCATGCTTGTTTATGTCGAGATTCTGTGTTTAATCTACAAAACCAGGGAATAAACTTTTAATCCACAAGGGCGCCTTGAACACACGCGTGTATGTGTGTGGTGATAATGTGATGACACTCCCAGCAGGACTGTCCCTTTAAATCAAGCTCATGATAATTCTTTTAAAATAAGAACATGCATTATGTAAATAAATTGCACAATATCTCACAACGTCTACACCGAACGAGGAGCCAGCGCAAAGATGCCAGTAGAGGAATGATGCCGTCTCTTTTTCTGTAATCAAAGGAGACTTGTTTTACCTCTGTTTGATGTTTGGATTCAGAACAATCTAAATACAAAAGGGCCAACAAATTATGTTGTTGCCCCTTTTTTTCAGGGATTATCTTGCCAATTAAAACATTGTAGACAAACTTTCTCGTAGATGAAATTAATGGGTTATGTTGAACTGCTTGAGAAGCTCAAAGGAGGCTGAGTGTCGGCTTGTTATCTGTGACAGGCAGGTATTCTATGAATGAAAACCTGTTAATGCAGCGTGACCTTTACATTATGATTCATACTCGTCGCTGGCTGCAGTCAACACCATCAAACAGAACCCAAGTGTTTCTTGCCTGAGGCGAGTAAAGCGATAAGATAAGCTTGTGCACGTCACTACTTATTCTTAACACATTTTGTTTTAAACTGAAAAGCATCTGGAAATAAAAACATGTCCATTTGTATCCAAACCAGGTGAGAACAGTGTAGAAATGTCCTGATGAAATGGTCGACACAGTGATGCTGTTACCTTCCGTCTGTCTGAATGAGTGCCGGGAGCAGACACGGTGCAATTTACCTGAACCTGAAATAGAACCTGCGTGTTTTTTCAGCCCATCTTGTCCACATGTGGTTCATTAGCTGCTAATGTTTTTCACTTGTTTACTTCATGTTTTCTTCCCTCGGCCCGAATGTGACGTGTGGAGAACAGGATGACTTGAAGATTACACACCATGCTGACAACAGCCTGAGCAGCTTCTGTAAGTGGCAGAAGAAACTCAACATGAAAGGAGATGAGCAGGCGCTGCACCATGACGTATCGGTTCTGCTCACCAGGTGAAAACCTCCTCAATCTCTGTCTCTATCTCAATCATACGCAGTTAGGACTTCAAAGAGATTCAGTTTGAAATTGTATTTCATCACGTCTCACAGGAGCAGTTATTGATTTGCTGATTCGGACGGTTGCAGAAAGAACTTAGTTCTTTAGTGCTTTGATGTCACCTTTACTGAATTAAAGGTAACTGCCTCCAGCGTGAACATAGTGGAGGACGATGCTTAGAGGCAAGATTTCACCCTTCCTTCTTATTTATTCACCATATAGTCATTTATAATGTTAATAATTATCCCTGAGTGCTCCATCATAGACAACTGGACGTGTTTCAGTGTCTTGAAGACGTCTCACCTCTCACCCAACGGCAGTGGTGTCTCTGTGTGGGAGTGTCCTTACAGAGTCGCTAAGGACACGTGATAAGTGATGTCCTCGTCCACCTCCTCTGTTCAAAGACAGTTGTTCCAGTTTGACATAGATGGATTATTTTATTTATTTATTGAACATCATCAATCATATAACATCATATCACTTCAACACACTGAGGCAGACACTAAGGACAAACCACCCAGGCATCAGCAGATTAAGGTAGTTCACGCTGTTCAATGCAGCCAGGACTGCACAGATTTGTACATTGGGGAGACAAAACAACCTCTCCATAAACGAAAGGCACAACACAGGAGGGCAACTCCTCAGGTCAAGACTCTGCTGTCCACTGACATCTGAAGGAGAAAAATCATTCTTCTGAGGACAACCATGTGAATATCTTGTCCAGAGAAGACAGATGGTTTGAAAGAGGAGTAAACAAATCCATCTATGTCAAACTGGACAGGCTTCCAGTGGAGATGGCCTACGACATCACTTATCACCCACCTACAGTGCAGTAATGAGTTCCCTCCCCAGGCAGCTGAACAACCATTCACGCCTGAGCTCATCTCGCCTTAGCAACCCTCATGAAGGCCGGTTGGGTCAAGTGGTCCCTATGACTCTGAAACTCAGAGCGTTCTCTGTGAGGACACTCCCACGCAGAGTTTAAAGGCTGCAGCTCCTCCAGTTAGACAGGTATGAAGAAGCCTCTTGGATGAGAGGTGAAACGTCTTCAACAAACTGAGACACGTCCAGCTGCCTACGATACAGCACCTAGAATTACCATGACCTGGGTGACTGAGAACCTTCAACAACAAGTGAAAAACAAACACTTATTACAAGGACCTGGATATGAAGTGGTGTCCTCTCATGCATTCAGTAAACAGAAGTGGGGTCATATGAGTCATTCACACAGTGTCCATCCACAGTGTCCTTCATATAAAGATCGCAGCACAAAGAGCAGTGAAAAAATATTTGACAAGGACATTTGATACTGTGAAGATCATCATTCTCACCTGCTGTACCTACATGACACCTTTAGTCCACGTTTAAACTTGTATCATACAAGTTCTTAATCCAGGAACAACTTTCTTCGTTTATCTCATTTAGAAATTCCTTTTTTTCTTGTGAATTATTGCCCATATTGATTAACCTAATCCATAGGCTGTCAACACAAACCTTTCACTGAACCTCACAGGACTCTTACCCCACAGCTCCTGTTATTGCTTAAGCTTTAAAAATCTATGAACAGAGAAACTATTGAAGTGTTGCATAATGAAGCAGATGTTGGTGGTGTTTTACATCAATATGTTCGGGGTGTCTTTAGCTTTTATTAAAGTGAAACTCTCGCCAAAATGAAACCTAGGCTTTATTTGTTTTTATGATTAACATTTTTTTATTTTATTATTTCAACAACACAATAATAACAGTAATCCCCCCCAAACAATCCCATCCCACGTCACCACCATCCATGCTGATCCCTTTCTGGTTACCAGCATCAAACCTTATGCTTCGTCTTATATAGCTATTACTCCAGCAATGTAAACAAATGGAAAATAACCATAATAAAATAAACACATAAAATGACTCCAAACCAGGTTGTTACAACAAATAAATAAACACTACATTAAATAAATAACTGGTCAACAGATTAATGAAAAGTAAAATAAAAAATAAATAAATAAATAAATTAAAAAAAAGCAATAGCTAAATAGAATACAAAAAGAAATAAGAAGCACTGTATTTATCCACCATAACTGAAAACTTTGCATCTCTCCACCATATGACCTCTTTCAGGAGCCCTTTAAAAATTGTAAGTATTTGCCCCACTTTGCTTCATATAGATCTAGTCTACCCAGTTGTTTATATGACATTTTTTCAAATGCTGCAATTCGTGCCGTCTCCACAGCCCACTCTTGAAGAGAGGGCACCCCCTCCGTCTTCCATCCCCTGACAAGTATTTGTCTGCCAATCATAATACTGGTTTGGACATAACTTTTGACATGTTTATCCTGTCCTGTCAGAGCTGAGTGATCACCCAAAATAAATAATCTAGGGCTAAAAGGCATTCGCATCTCTGTAATCTCACACAAATTATCGTAAATATTGGTCCAGTATTGTT